>OX276337.1:9825738-9882857 GCA_946251815.1 Dasysyrphus albostriatus
CATCCATCATTAGAGAGATGTCTGTGTCTGTACGTGCCTTCGTTCGTACGTTCGTTCGTTTGTACGTTCCTTCGCTATTTTCGTTCAGCATATCTAAAAAACGAATGAATACTCGTATATTTGACTTCAAGTAAATTTTATGTTATAAATACAAGTTTCAATACTTGCAGAAAGGACTTTAAAAAAAAATCAATTAGTCGTTCTTTTTACTATAGCAATTCAAAAAACCCTTGTTAAGTTTTTTTTAGTTCCGAATATCTCAAAAACAAATAATGCTAGCGACTTTGAGTTGATTTGTTTCTATGCATATTGACGTGATAAAGAATTGGTACAAATATTAAAAGATATAAATTTATGTTTTTTTTTAATAAAAAAAGTTTGCTGAAAATTTTAAAAAGTGGGTTTTCTCGAATATCTTGAGAACAAACAATGATATTGGCTTCGGGGTAATTTTATTTTATGCACTAGTTTATTGATAAACAATAATAAGTATTTTTTTAAAATGTTGAGTCACTAGTTCATAATTGAACTTTGAATGGTTTTGTTTAATAATTCCACAAACATTGTTTTTTTAAATAGAAAAAAACTACAAGAAATTTTATCAAAAATTGTTTAACTTTTGTCTTCTTTAATATCTTGGGAACAACCAATGATACTGGCTTGAATTTTTTTAGACACATGGATTTGGCGCCCCTGGAGACTGCCACAGGCACAGGCACCGCTTTGCCCCCCCTAAAGATCCGGGGCTGATGGCAACATATTTCAAATTCTTTTTGAATTTAAATTGTTATATTTTTGAAGGGAGGTGAAAAATGTACCACCTCCCCGGACTTCACGCTATGCCACTGAATATTTTGCTTGCGATTCCTCAGTGCACATTTCGTGATGACTAATGTGTTTGCCTTTTCCACGAGAGCACGGGAAACGTCTACAGTTCGGCTAGCCACTTTTTTCTGTTTGATGCAAGAACTTGCTTATTTCTCAAAATTTGTGTAGGAGGCTCTATGATTTCCTGCTAGAGGGGCTGGTGTTTGCTGAGAGTTTATGTCCACTTATTTTTGTGAGTCTCGTCAAGCGTATAAATAATGGCCCTCAGGGGAGTAATCTTTCTTTGCTAATTCTGGCTTCTTATTGTGATAGATCATAAAGCGTTATCTAAGGTGTGACACGAGGAGGCAATCTATCTTATCACCCCACACTTATACTTATCTACCCTCTTAAGTAAGCAACTGGAGCTTAGTTGTTTTCGCTCAAATTAATTTGTAAGAAATTTATGACCATATTTTATGAAAAAGTTTATCATTTTTTCTTGCATAAATTACTACTAATTTCTATATACACAACACGTCTACACATCATCATCTTAACAAAGCCTGAAAAAAAGATCAAATCAAAAACACAAATTTTGTTTACTTACCTACAAACCAGTTCGAGACTCGAGTCGGTTCTTGAAAGTGTTATCTTTTAAGCGAATTCATGTTGTTAAAAAAAAACACTTCATCGAAGTTCACAATTGAAAACAAAAAAAAATAATAATTTTGATAAATTTAATTAAAAATGTATTTTATAAAAACTTCAACATTATGTTACTTAAATTGAAAAGATTGATTCTACTATTTGTTATTAGGTACCTAAAATAAATTGTTTTAAGTTAATCGTTTTTATTCTTTAATATCTCCATCAACTCGACTTCATCTGATGCCACCAACTTTTTACTCTAAGATCTGACTAGCACTTCGTAATCATGAAGTCTGACTTCCTGTCCACCGAAGGGAATATACAAGCAATGATGAGATGGTTGAATCTTGCCAGGTGTCAAACTTCCACAATGATGACCACGTCCAATATATAAAGGTTCACCATCAGAAGTACGTCCACAAATAACAGCACCAGGTGCAACACTGCCGCCTGAACCATGCACCCATCCATATCCATAGCCAGTTAAAAGCTCAAAGTCATATTTGACATGTTCTTGACCACCCCACGCAACATAAGCGCATCCCTTGCCGGGGACCACTTTGGCGGGCAGCAGATCTCCCTCATGGTAGGCACGTCCAACATAGATGGCATCACCATCGGCATCCTGGCCAGCATGAACTGTTCCCGGAACAACATAGCTCCCTGAAGCTGAAACCCATGTTTCTGGTTGCACTAGGACCTCGTAGTTTTCCATTTTGTGTTCCCGTCCACCATAGGGTATATAGAGGCAGCAGTGGGAAGGATGTACTTTACCTGGCGTAAGACTGCCCTCCCAGTGTCCACGGCCAATGTAGAGTGGCTCACCAGTTGTAGTTGGTCCAACTGTAACGGCATGTGGGGGCACTGATCCATGGCTTGATGGCAACCAAACGTAATTGGTTCCTGTAAGGACCTCAATATCGTGCTTGTTGATTTCTTCTCCACCCCAAGCTACATAGGCTTGGTTTTTATTTGGAACTATTTTAGCTGGTAGAAGATCACCGTTGTGATAGGCACGACCTACGAATATTGCATCACCATCGCTATCGTGACCGGCTTGAACGGCCATTGGGGGAAGGCCGGAGTATACATTTGTTGGTACCCAAGTTTGACCTGGAATTACAAAAAAAAATGTTGACATTATTATTTTGTGAAAATTAAGCTTAAGGTAGGTATTTTTATTTTGGGATGAAGCCTAAAATTTTGAGAGAGAGGGTCCCCAACAAATTTTTGATATATCTATCTACCTAGTTCCCAGAGCCCTTTGAGGGAGTAAACAGAAAACGCCTTTTGGTCTCTAAAGGCTCTCCCAAATCGACACAAGATATTCGGAACGACAACGAAACTTTCGCTTCATCTGTTTATTTTAATCTTCTATGCCGTTTTGAAATGAGTGTATCCAGTTCTCACAGAACATAGAAAACAAGAGTAGGTGTGCAATTTTTTGTTTACATTCGCCGTTGACAGCCACGCTAGGCTTGTGACCTTCCACGTGTTGTGTTAAACTTTGTTGATCTCTCTTATTTTTTGTGTTACCGCATATCAACTGGGTAAAAACAATTGTTGCAGGGTTTGGTTAAGAAGATTAAAAAATTACATTCGAAATCTGGCATCACCAAATTTCGCAACTACAACATCTGGCTTTTCATAATCTCGCAATTACAAAATCCCCCTTAAAACAATCTGGCAATTACAAAATTCCGCAAACGAAAACCTCGCAAATTAAAATCTCGCAAAATTTAATAATAGCATGTCTATGGTCCCATAGCAGGTAAGCAGGGCACCCAAAATTCACAAAATTAATTTGAGTTGCAAAAAATATTTTTCTTAATTCAAAATTTCACAAATTAACATTTTGCTCAAGAGATGTATTCATACTTATTTGTTATTGTTTATATTCCAATTATTGTTGCTTAGAACAAAGGAAAAGATTAAACAAATTTTATGTCCATCAGTTGAAATGTCAGGTACCAAAGTTTTTGCATTGTTAAAAATACGTTTTGGAAAGCAATTTAAGCCAAGAAAGAAAAGAAAAGTTTTCATTGTCAAGTCTCTTTATTTGGTTTCCGGAAGCGATGTTGCTGTGAGATTTTAGTTTGCGAAATTGTAATTTGCAAAATTTTGATATGCGAAACTTCTAACGACAAGATTTCGTTTAATACTTGCGAGATGTTTTGGTGCACTATGTAAATATGATATTTTTATAAAAGCGAGCTTTCATTAAATAGTGAGATTATGAAAAGCCAGGATTATTAATTTTGGAGATTTTGAAAAATCGAGAGATTTGGTTATTGGACTTTTTGGTTGCTCGGATTTTGTATCTACCACGCCCACGTCTTGTTTTGTAAGGATTAACGAATTTCTTTTTTTCAAATCTAAATGCGAAGCTGGTGGTTGTCGCATCATTTCACGTCGCATCGGTTTGGAAGATTCCTTAAGCTGTCTGAATCACGATATCAATCGATTAAAAAAAATCGAAATGGTGGTTGTTATTCAATTGCATATACATACGTAATCTATATTTTGCGTTACCACCTGACTGTCCTTTGATAATAATTTTATTCCAATTTCTAAGAAAACAAAACTTGCTTTCATCGATTTCAAGTGAAAACAATAACTTCAAAGTATTGTTTCAAAAGATAATGATTAATTTTGTATGCGTATATTGTTTTATCAATTTTCAATAAAACAAAATTAAATTACACTTTATATGTAGATGGATTTATCGATTTCTGATTAATAATAAAAATTAATGAGTACCTAAGTATATACACAATTTTATTCATTTAATTTGTACCTGCATTACAAAAGTGTAAACAACGCCAGTATGGCACCTGTGCCATAATTTATTTTATTTTTTTTTAATGAAAATACTCAAGTAAAAGTCTTAAGGTCATGATATTCGAGAACATTGTTCTGTTTTTAACTTTTAATCACTGAAAAACAAACTTTGTCTTTTGATAAGATAAAACTTAAATGCAATACAATTTTATTTTTTAAGAAAAAAGAAAAGATTTACAATCGTAATGAGTTCATTTGAGATAACCTCTCATATCTAGTTTGGTAAGTTGGAAAAAGACATGTGACTATTTTAAGAGATTTCTATTTTTAGTTGAAAACTCAAAAAAGTGTTATGTTTCTCAACCTTAACTATATGAAACTGACTTAATAGAAAAGAAGTTTGGTTCTTTTGACAAGCTTTACTGTGGTCATTTGAAAATTTGGCTGCTGTAAATGGTTATTTATATTGTCCATCTTGGTGCTACCATTCGAAAGTAAGAGTTATGTTATGAGACGAGTACACGGTATGTAAAATGACACATGTGTGTGCTCACTGATTTCATTTCTCTTCAAATATGCGTCAAAATTGCCACATGCCATGTAATCGGCATGTCTGTGACAGCCACATGCACATGTGAACTAAATGCGATCCCAATTCTGCACGTGAACATGTGTCCACAGCCGCATCATCCAAACATGCGACACATATGCTGCAGTTTTTGATGACGTCAGTGCCGCATGTGCATGCGGCTTTTAACATTTAACATTCCGTGTACTTTTAGCATTGATAAATTCAAAAACTGAAATTTATCATATTTATAATTTCTTTTTATACATTTTTTAAACAAAAATTATTACTTAATAACAGTCACTGACATGACAACAAAAACTGCTGAAGATCGAGAGAGAAAGAAATGAATAAAAATTTTTAAATATTTAAATTTTTAATAACTTTAAACATCGAACTTTAAACTTAAAACAATGAACGCAGTTTTTTAAAGAAACAATAAGTCAATTAGAAACATCAAAAAAATTAGAAACAGCTATATGTAGTTCGAGAGAAAACAAATGAAATGTGAAAAGTTTGAAATTACCATACAAATTTGTATGGGGAAAGTTTGAGCTTAGTTAGAAGCACGGGTTAATGACCTCGGATCAAATTTGTTTGGTCAATAATTTTTACTTGCGATATGACATATGTAGGTAGAGGTACTATATGGCAAGTAATGCTTTCGTGAAAAAATTTAACTAGAGATTTTGATCAGACTTGTCTTCACGATGATAACGAAGACGAAAAAAGTGGGTTTCGAAGTTCTGCCTGGCTGCTGTCTGTTCCGTTACAGCTTGAAGGGCTTGATTGATTTCCTTAAAACTTAGTACATAGTGGTTTGTTTAACACACGTATTTTCCATTTTTTTAGAACTAAAAGTAACGGTACCTGCCATATAATTTTTTTTTAGCTATTTCACAAAATCTTATATTTCTTAAAAACGGCTCCCTTTTCTTAACAAAAATTCTTTTGGTAAAAGTTACCTTTGGACGGAAAACCATTTCGCAACAAAAGTTAAAGGTAAACTTTTGTAGATACCTCCCAAAGAAGCATTTATTTTATTTTCGATTTTCTTCAAAACTGTAACTCTGATCTGAATAATATTTTTTTTATACAGAAACTTCTAAAAATTATATTTTTTCTGACCAACATTTTCAAAAAAAGTTTGTTTCGATTTTTAAAAAAATGTTCAAAATTTTGTTTTTGAAAATCAAATACATTTTTTGAAAACTTTAAGGTCGATTTTAATAAATTCGGTATTTAAGAGTTTTCTTACACTCTTTAAAGTAGGTATCTTAGGAAACAATTTATTTTTATGAAAAAAAAAAACGGTACCTTACAAATGTTAAATAAAACTTCGAGGAAAATATTCGTGTCCTTAAAACAGCACCTGTGATTTTAATAAAACTGTTTCTGTATGCTTAAATTAGGGCCATATACCTGCTACTAAAGTTAGAATTTTTTTTAAAATTTGAATTTTCTCATTTACGACTGAACAGATTTATATTAAGTTTTTTTGTATTCAAATGCCAAATAAGATTAAAAAATATGATACATATCAAAATGAAAAAAAAGTTCAGAATTTTTCAAAAAAAAGTTTCATTCTTTTTTGAAAATTTGATATCTCAAAAGCAGGTTACCAATTTTTTTGGAAAATTTATTTTAAATATACATATGTACATAAATAAATACCTAAGATTTGTAAACCAAAAGTCTTCCTTTTTTTAAAAAAAAAAACGATTTTAATTTTTTTTCCATTAAATTATATTCAATCAAGAATTAAGACATCTTTCTTTTTTATCTCAAACTCTCAAAGAAGCTGTTTTGACTATTTTAAATTTCGGATTTCAAGCTATTAAATATTTTTCTCCCATCATTTCCATTTCCTTACACAGGCGGCGCTTGGCCAAAATGAGGCGTACACGAGATCAAATTTTCGTGGTCCCTGTTTTAGCTTTACATATATCAAATTAAAGTAATAAAACCCTTTAAATCTGTCTGTGTTCTAGTTAAAGTGATAAAGGGTATAGGGGAAAAGCGGCTTTAAGAAAATCTTAACTAATGATGACCTTTCCTAGATTTGTTAGTGTTGTCTACTGTAATACAGAGGGTCAGTTCTCGATATGTGAAGCTGTAAAATGAAAATAAAGTTACCATTTCAGCTCTCACCAATCACTTCACTAACACGCTCAAGGCAATTCCCGAGCTCGTTATGAAAAACTACTGCCAAATAGAGTACTAAAAACTTCTAGAATGAGAAATCCCTCTCATATCTCTCAATCTCTAATAGTAAGAGATGATTGTTGTGTCATAGAGAGACCTAGTGGCGACTTGGGTCCTTGGGTGTATGTAATGAGTAAAAATTGTTTCTCTTTATCATTTATCTTTTCACAGGTTTTTACAGAATTAATTGATTGTGATAAGACAATTATCATATGAAAACATTGGTTTGTAATTTTTCATTCGCATTTGGAGTGAAGGCATAGTCATATTTATCACTTCACAGTTTCACAGATCGAGAATTGACACCCAGGTCTCCCTAGAAAGAACATTGAAACTCGAAAAATGACACACTTTCTAAAAACTTTTTTTTTCAAAAGCTTTGTTTTTTGCTCCATAAATAATTGATCAACACGATATTTAAAAAAAAACGACATTTCAGGTTAAAATAAAAAAAAAATCATGTGATATTCTTAATACTTCAAGGACCTGTAAAAACAAATTGCATTTCAAAAACGGTCTAACGCCTTGCTTGTGAAAAATATTTTGTTTTCAAACTAAGTGACGTGATAAATATACCAAAGTACAAATGTACTTAAGTTATTTACAACTCTGGGTTGCAGACTCAAGTCCTACAAAAATATTCACAATGGCAAGATACAAACAATTTGTATTGAAACGAAAATTCAAATCATCAATGTGTACCTATTACTTATTTAAACTTACTTTCGGAACTATAAAATGGATTACACTGTACTATTAAAACAAAGGATATTATACAGTAGAGGCTCGATTTAATGAATATTGAAATAGTGAACTATCCACAATAAATAGAGAAATCACAAAATTTTTATATAAAAATAAATTTTTTATAAAAAAATGCCTAGCAAGCATTTATGTAACATTGCTTGAGGACACTGAGGAATTCCTTCTCTTTTTTTAAACTGGATTGAGAACTTTTATAACGCTTAAATAAATGTAAAAACATTCACATCGAATAAGATGGATCAAAATCATCTTTAGAAAGCCTTTTAAAACTCCCGCTCGAAAAAGTGAACAATCTGGAAAGAGTTAACAGGCCCGGATTGCTGGGTTTTATTACTTCACTATATCGAGCGTCTACTGTATTTTACTTTAATCATAAATATATATGGCTTTCAAACACTTTGTGTTATAAGTTTATAACAGTTAGAAATAAAATTAAAAAAAAAATTAACAACATCAAGTACGTATGAATTATAGATAAAAGATTTTCAGAAAAATAATTCATTTTCTAAACTGTTAAACTTCCAATATTTATAACACTTTTTAGCTTATCTATTTTAAAATAATTAACTTTTTTTCAAAACTTTCACTTTACTTACTCATTTTTAGTTTTTAAATTTAACAAAAATCAAAAAAAAAAATGGTTAAAATTTAAACAAAATATCCAACGAAACTCAATCCGTTACTTAATGAGAAAATGACAAGACTAAACTTTTTGCTATAATTTCTGTTGGTTTTATTAAATAAGAAAAAAATGATAACAATTATATATCTACGTTATGTGATGACAGGTTGTATTTTTGTTGTACTAAATATGAGTAGAGCCTATATAGCCGGTGACAAATAAAACTTTTATCTTTGCTTATCACGAAATGAAACTCCTCATTTCTGTGATAAAGTTTATTTGTTTTTACACTTTGCCGTCCTCGTTGTCGATGTAAGTCATACTTTTCCCAATAAATTGTATCGATATCTATAAGTAGGTACAGGGTACATGTTTGTATATACCTTCATACGAGTAATTAAGTAAAAATTTGTATTATTAAATTTTTTAATTGTAATTAATTAATATATTCATTCCTTGCATGATTAAACATCAGTGATCAATTTTTCAATGGATTATGAGGACAGTATTTCAGTCAAATATGGACTTTCAGGTGCCACTGTAATGCAAACATTTTAATAGATCGATAGATTAAAAAAAAAATTAATGATGGACAAATATTATTGTTTTATAGAGGTTATGTATACATACATCTATTTTCCATAGAATAGGTTCTAAAGGGGAGTTTTGAGTTAATCTCTGTACCTATACTATATGTTTCCTGTAGATAAGTTAACTTTATTTTTATATTAAATATTGAAGGGAAATGTTGCATTAGTATATTGTTATCTTATCTGTTTGTCTTTTAAAACAAAATTTAACTATATTTGTTGATAAATGCTTGACGTTTGATATTTTCTTGGAAATACAGAAATTCCAACCGCACCACCCCGTGGATATTAAAGGCGGCAGCAGACTAGTGAGAGGCACATAGGATTTAATCTTGCTCAGATGTAGAAGGCAACGGAGAACGAAGAGGTTTAGATTCTCAAGCTAGGATCAATTGTGGTCCGTGGTACCATCAGTTTCCTTTTCCTTAAAGCCGGTCTTTCAATGAGGACACTCGATATTAAAATACGTGAATAGAAATTAGCTTTTTTTATTTTGAATTATATTCAATTTTGTATCCTTTTTAAATTTGAGCTTTTCATATTATTGATTTTTAGAGATCACGCTATTTTCTGTGTTTCATGAGAATGGTGTTGCGTTTTATAGTACGTGTGCAGTGTATTGTAGTAGGTATGGCAGATGAAACTTACTTTATGCTAAAAAAGAGTGTACCAAAAACTGTTATCAAGGCTATCTGCTCGATTTTCTCATTAACGGTTCAACTCATTTTAATCGAAATTTGTATACAACCGCTCCTTGAAAATGTCAATAATATGCTTGTTTTATTGAAAAAGTTATAGCAAGCACAGCAAAATTTCCCTTGGTTAACAACAACAGCCCCTAAATTTCCGATAAATAAATCAGTTCAAGAGTGTATATAAAAGCTGGGATAAAGTTTCGTTAAGTTAAAACTTATGTGGTGCCGGACTTAAGTTGAATCTAAAAATGAGCTAAGCGTAGCTTTGCTGAGCTAGCTATAAATATCAATAAAACGACACAACTAATATTGCATAAACAATTTTTGAAAAAAAATTTAGGATTTAAAAAAAATATTTTTTTCAATGCAATATTTTTGATGATTGTTTTAAACTAAATTTATAAATGTTCCTATAGTACCTAATAAATTTGCAAAGAAAGGCATACAAACAAATTTTTTTAATGTAGGTAACCAAAATTTTATAAAGACAAAATCTCTTAAAAAACCCGCTCCGCTCTATAAATTCCCTTTCCAAAGCTTTCATTTTTACATAGGTAGGTAGAGATGGCAGTCGCTAGCCCTGGCCTCGCGACTCAATTAGCGCTGGAGTGCGCCGTTTTGATACCAATTACTTGTGTTAACCTAGTAGGGATTTAATACGGAATTATATGGCTTTATAGACTTTAACGGACTATTGTTAGAGCCATTTAGTCGCATTCAGAAAGATAATCAGATCTTTGATTTTCTTCTCAGAAAGCTCTTTTGGGTCATCGAGGAAGGCCTTTCCAAAAGATGACAATCTAGAATTGGCTAAAGCAGGGCAGTTGCAAAGAAAATGAACTACAGTTTCTTTTTCTTGAGGGTCTCCACAGCTACGACAGTGGGAGTTGTAGGGGATTCCCAGCCTCCTTGCATGCTCCCCTATGGGCCAGTGTCCGGTGCATATTGCTGTGATCCTGGCTATATCGCGCCTGGGTCTGCATATAAGATCGTTAGAACGAGTTTTGTTATAGGATGGCCATATCATTCTTGATATGACACAGTTTGTAAGACTGCTCCATCTGAGGTTAGATTCATCGAGAAAAATCGAGAAAATATTTCTCTTCATAGCACCAATAGGCATATTTACATTTACCGCTAGTGAGCTATGAAGGGCCGAGCCTTGTCGAGCTAAGACGTCAGCCCGTTCATTACCCTCTATGTCACTGTGACCTGGAACCCAAATGAGAGTGACCTGGAGGTTAATGTTCAGACTTGATAGTTCATCTCGACATTGCTGGACAAGTACAGAGGTGGATGTAGCCGATTTAATAGCCTTAATGGCAGCCTGGCTGTCGGAGCAAATTGCTGTGTTCCTGAATTGATTATGGTTTGATTTGAGTAACTTGCATGCTTCCCTGATTGCTAGTAGTTCAGCTTGAAATACGCTAGCAAAGTCTGGTAGTCTGAGGGACTTGGATATATTAAGGGTCTTAGAAAAAATTCCAGAACCAACACCGCACTCCATCTTAGACCCATCAGTGAAGATTATAGTGTCGTAGTCCTTCGTAACAATGTCATTTTTCCAATCCTCTCTGGTTGGAAAAACGGCTTTGAAGTCCCCGCCTAGGCCAAGAGGGGGAATACAGTAGTCGGTGTTCGTTAGAAAAATATCCTGAGGAATCAATTTTGTTATATTTCCATGACCATAGGGTTTTGAAAACCAACAATTAGATTCTTTTAGTCTTACAGCACTGCATGCCGCTAGATATTTTATATAAAGGTCGAGTGGTAGAAGGTGCAGGATAACGCTAAGGGCATCTGTTGGACAAGTTCGAAGGGCTCCTGTAGTGCCGACGCTAGCCGTTCTTTGTACCTTCTTAAGTTTTCCAATATTTTATTGTTTGCTAAGTGCAGGCCACCACACAATCGATCCGTATGATAAAATCGGTCGAACCACGGCAGTGTACGTCCACAAGATCATCTTCGACTGTAGGCCCCACATCTTACCAAATGTTTTTCTGCAGGCATAGAAAGCTATGCAGGCTTTCTTAACCCGTTCTTCAATATTTACCTTCCAATTCAATTTGGGGTCAAGAATAACTCCGAGGTATTTTGCCTTAGAAGATAAGGATAGAGTTTGTCCGTTAAGTCGAGGTGGGGTGAAGGTAGGTATTTTAGTCCTGGTAGTAAAGAGCATCAGTTCCGTTTTACTCTGATTAACCCCTAGTCCACTACTTGTGGCCCAGTTGCTAACTTTTTTCATTTTTACATTTAGTACTAAATTTTCTAAAGCTCTCCGTAGGTTAGATTGTATCATGTATAATCCGGAATATGGCGCTTCCTCATTCGAGATTCGTTATAGTTCATTCGAGAGTCGTTATAGTACAAATGTGAGAGTCATTACAATATCATGAACAAAATAATTAAAAAAAACAAGTAGGTAAAATTTTTTTTTTTTAAATACTAAAATGGCTTTCTGGAATATTTATGGCTTAATTTGCTAGATGGCTTTTTAAATATTACCTTTGACAGCATCATTAAATTGCCAGTCTTTTCCAAAGGAAGAAGTCTATGAGTGTTTATTATAACAAAAATTTAATATTTAAAAGGTCAATATAAATCTAGTCTCCGACCAAAGAAATACATTTTTCTTTTGCCCCTGGTACATTTTTAAATCAGTTAACAGAAAGTATGCAATAAAACGTTGTGTTTGTATGTAGAGAAGAGATGTAACCTACTATATTTTTAGGATCATTTTATTTAAACAGATTAATTTGAAAAAGTATTTAAACAATAATAGACCTTTTTCGTTTTTAACTCTGAGCTAAGCAGTAAAAAAAAGTCTGAGCGAACCGATTTAAGTCTGAAAAAAGAAGGATCAGAGCTCTCCGATTTAATAGTGAAACATACTCAAGCACCATTTTAGTTGTTTCTATGGATATTTTTTTTGAAATTGTACACTATTTAACCATTTTTTGTGTTGTCAGATCACTGCTTAAATAGTGGTAGTCTGTCAATCGTGAAAATCCAGCATTAGGAATTGAAAATTAAACTAGTTGAAGGTGATGTCAAGAGCCCAAGACATCTTACACCAAATAAGTTTAACTGTCCATAGTATCTATTGTTTGTTCAATTGAGCAGCACACATGAGTCTCAATTGGCAAGTGCAAACGAAGCGTAAGCAACACATATTCGTCACAGCGCGCAAGCAGCAAACGCCTTGCATAAAAGCAGCAGTGTTAAGACAGATTTTTCCTAGCTGTTCTCTTTTAAAAACGATTTTGAAAAAGCATTTCTCGTCTCGTTATAATTTCGAAAAATTTAAAAAAAAGACGCAACATGACGTTAAATTTTGGCCACAGGCAAATTCTTTATACAAATTGATGAATTTTGGTACACTTAACAATTTGGGGTTGCTGAATTTTGTGTTACTGGCTATTTTTCTACTTTAAGCATGGCCTTCATATTTTAGGTCAGAACTTGATCCAAAAAAATTGTTGAGTTCAGCAACTTAACTTAGTCAAGTTTATGTTTAAAATGCTTTAAAAATATGTGTTTGAAGCTTAAATGTATACTTTCATATAAAAATGACTCCAATACAGATTTGTTCAAATGAACATATAGTCCAAAATGTTGGAAAACTTCTTTAAAGGGTTAGAACTAACTTTGCTGCTAGTTTTTCAAATTTGTTTAATTGACAAATTTTATTTTGATCTAATTTGTTCGTAGAAATTTAACAATTCTAACAGTTGGGAGTCACCAAAAATTATCCAAAGTAAGTAATAGTTTTAAAAATGTTAATATTTTTTCTGATTGCATTATTTGAATCTGACTTCTATTTAAAAAATAATGGTATTTATTTGTTTTTTTTTTTCCAACTTGCCAACATAAAGAATTCTTAGTTGGATGATAGTTTTTAATAATGCAACCAGAAAATATATCAACATTGCTAACACTATTTACTTTAGATTATTTTTTATTGTTTGAGTTGTAGTTGTCCAAAAATTTGATTGGCAACGTCCAACCATCAAAATTTACGATTTTTTTTTTCTCTAATTAGGCCTAAAATAATTTCTAATACAACAATTTTTGAAAATTAGCACTAAAATTAGTAACCCAAAAGCATTTTTCAAATTAATTTTTTTACAAATCTGTTTTGGAATCAATTTTTATATGAAAGTATTCAAAGCACCTTACATTAAATATGGTAATTTCAAACGTAAACTTGACTCGGTTCCTGACATCGAGAAAAAATCATGAAGGCCCTATTTAATGTAGGAACAAATTGGCAGTACCACTGAATTCAGTATCTCCAAGCCTTTAAGAGTACCAAATTTCATTAATTTTTATCAAGATTTGGAGTGGGCAATTAGGTATTTACAAAATTCAACAAGCTGATCGCTGTGCTCCGGCCAATGAATAGATTTGCATGACTTTTTCAAAATTTTGTCCGTTGAATTTGACTTATTACTAATATATATTAAAACAAATAGTAATATTTAAGAAAAAAAAAAATTTGGTGGCACAACAGCTCGTGGAGAACCAAGGCCTAGTGACTTACAACTCTCAACCATTCCTGTGTGCGTGTTGTTGGCAGGAATGGAGGGGACCTACAATTTTTTGCCGAGTCCGAAAGGCTAGATGAGAAAGCACTTATTCATGACAATAAGATCGTATGTATCACTTCCAGTTTAGCTTTCAATCGCGACGGACGTTTCTTATACCTTTATCTAAAATCATGAAAAATTGTATCATTTGCAATAAAGTAGAATCCATAGATTCAATTACGTGTTGTATCTGCAATTCATTGTTGCATATAACCTGTGCGAAAATTAAAAAAACTGACTTAAACATCCTCAAATCTAAAAATAATTTTTGCTATAAGTGTGACAAGTGTTGCTCCAAATCTTTATTTACACACATCAGTAATTTGGAGGCGCTTGTTGTTAATTTAAATCAAAACTTAAGTGTTCTTAAAATTGAGTTTCCTCATCTCTTCCTTAGTAATAATACAATTACAGATAACAATATCAATATAAACAAATGCGAAGTGCATACTAAAGAAGAGAGATTGACGCGAAGCAAAAATAAAGGAAAGGTTATTGAACTTTCCAAATATCCGCTAAAAAAAAAAATAAACTCCCCTGCATTGCAAATCAATAGAAAAAATTCTACTTCTAATGCGCGGAGCAACGGAGTGAATTTGCTTTCTTTTTCTCCCAGTGGTATGCCCCTTTCACCTTCTGTTAATTCGTCGAGGCCTTCTAGCCTCGGTTCATCAAGCAAAAACTCGGTCCATACAAGAAAAGTTCCTTCTGCCCCCCCATCTGCCGCTCCTGTTCCTGCCCCCTCTTCTGACATAACCCAAGATGTGATTTTTTCAAACAAAGTACCTTCTGCCCCCATACCTGCTGCTGCTGTTTCAGCCACCACACCTGATATTGTTGGTACTCTTGCACTGTCTGTTAGCGCAGACGATGATGATGACGAGAAATCTGACAACAATAAACCGGTTTTAAACACCAACGCTGTCCTCTCTCATGAAATTATAGTAGATGATAATAGAAATGATGATGTATTTGTTGGTGCTTCTACATCTGGGTTTAATGCTACAGCCGCTGTTGGTGCACTTGCAATGTTGGCAAGCCAAACCGATGACACCACTCTCAACAACAAACCGGTTTTGAGCGCCGGTGTGGCTTTGCCTCTTGGAACTATCGTGGATGGTAAAGGAAGTGAAGAGCTTTGTGGTTCTTTTTCAATTGTGCTAGAAGCTGCTGCTGCAACAGAAACAAATCAATGCATCCCTGTTGATGCGATTGTTGGTGAAGGAGGTGGAAATCAAGACAAAAACAAAACATCTCTTGATGACGTCGCTGATGTTGGGACTATGATTGCACTAAATGGCGATGCCGAGCATATTGCTTTAACAAATAATGCTTTGAGTTCTCAAATTTTCATAGAAAGCAGTGTTAGCATGAGTGAAGACGTTGATGTGGATAAGCCCCTTATCACCAATATGAGTGAAGCTGACGACATAGTACATCCTCTCATTGTAATCTCTGAATCTGAACCTATTGTTGAGATAAATAACAATGTTGACAATTTGGAAAAGACTAAGAGAAAACTTAAAAGTAAACAAAACCATAATCAAGAACTTATTGGGACAGGTTGTAGCTCTCTCAATGCATTGACTTCTTCTAAGTGGTTACATGTTACAAAATTCAATGTGAATACTAATCCGGATGATCTTATCAATCATATCTCTGCCCGTTCTAATATACCTTCTAATGCATTTAAGTGTTTTAAATTAATAAAAAAGGGCATTTCCCCATCAGATATAAAATACATTAATTTCAAACTAAGTGTTCCTTCTGACTGTTTTGACCAGTTTATGAGTGATGCTTCGTTATGGCCTTGGGGCGTTAAAGTGAAGCCATTTATTAATTATCCAAAAAACGACAGAGCTCCCCAGTCTATCAATATAACCTAACATCGTATGCTGCTGATAGAGATGAAAATATCGAATTAAATGTTGCTGCTGTTGCTGATGGATTGCCAACGACTTCATCAAGTAGATTTGAAAATTTATCATTTTATTATCAAAATGTTGGTGGGTTAAGAACCAAATTAGATCATATTTTTGTTTCATTCTCTTCACTTACGTATGATATTATTATATTAACTGAAACTTGGTTAACTGATAATCATTTGAGTACTGAATGTTTTCCTAATTATTATAATGTATTTAGAAAAGATAGATCTAAGTTAATTACAGGGATGGTAAGAGGTGGAGGAGTATTGGTTGCGATTCGTGCTACACTAGCATGCAGTCAAATAAACTTGGTATCAAACTCTTCCAACTCAGACCTGGATATTGATCAACTTTTAGTCTGTGTTAAAATAGGTGAATCAGAGTTATTTATTTCTGTTAGCTATATTCCTCCTAAAAGTAATTTCGATCTTTATAACGCCCATTTAAATAATCTTAAGCCAATTTTGGAAAATCTTAAGAGTTTTCATCATATTATTTGTGTGGGTGATTTTAACCTTTGTAACATTGAATGGACACTGGACTTGGAAGACAAATATTTAGTTCCATATAACGTCTCAACTGAAATTGAATCCCTTGTTATTGACTTCTTGGGTCAATTTAATTTGGTTCAAATCAATAACCAACGTAATAATCTAAACCGATTACTCGATCTAGTTTTTGTAGATGTTGAGTTTCATATTTGTCTTGATAGGTCCAATTTTCCAGTCATTGAAAATTCCATCCATCATATTGCAATTGAAGGAAATATTAGTTTTTATCACTATATAAAGAATGTATTATTCAATCACAAAACTATTACCGATTTTCGAAATGCTGACTATGATGCAATGGTTGATTATTTGAGGTCTTTTTCGTGGCCTAGTATTCTTTGTTCTTCAAACTTGGAAATCAGTTACTCTACTTTTACAAGTGTTCTTGAAGGTGCAATTGATTTATTTGTACCTAAAAAACGTCAAATTGTTAATTCTAATCCGGCCTGGTACAACAAGAGGTTGAATAATCTTAAGAACAAAAAAAATAAAGCATACAAACTATATAAAGCTGATAAAGAAAATCTCGAGCTGCGCATAAATTACTTCCATTGGCAACGTGAGTTTGATTTTTTGAACAAATTTATGTATAGAAATTACCTGTTATCAATTGAGTGTGATCTTAAATCAAATAGTAAACATTTTTGGAGTTTTATAAGCTCTAAACGTAATTCAAATGGAATACCCAGTTCCATGAAGTACCTCGACTCAACGACTAGTGAGGTGCCTAAAATCTGCAATTTATTCGCAAGCTATTTTCAATCGGTATATTCCTTGGACGCTCCCTCCATCCATGAGATGCCTAGTGTTGGTAGAGTTGTTGATATTGGTTCGATTGTTCTTAGCTCAATGGAGATAGAAGAGGCTTTATTAAGATTGAATGATAGCAAAAGTGAGGGGTCTGATGGGATTCCTGCTGTTCTTTTGAAAAAGTGCGCATGTGCGATAGCTGAACCACTCTCAATCATTTTTAATCTTTCTCTTTCCAAAGGACTGTTTTTGGATGGTTGGAAAATTTCTTTTTTATCTCCCATTTTTAAATCGGGGTCAAGGCAAGAAATTACAAATTATAGGCCAATATGCAAAATTTCAGCTGTACCCAAATTATTTGATAAACTAGTTTGTAACAGACTATCAGATCTGTTTCGAAACCACATATCAGTTTACCAACATGGTTTTATGGCTGGTAAATCAACGGCCACAAACTTAGCTTTAATGACTAACTTCATCATATCAAATATGGAAAATAGGTGCCAAACAGATATTATTTTCACTGATTTTGCGAAAGCATTCGACAGAATAAACCATCATGTTTTATTTCATAAATTAAGTTCTTTAGGTATCCATTCCACTCTATTGAAGTGGTTAGAATCATATTTGACGGGTAGAATTCAGATCGTTCATATCGATAATTCATTCTCAAACAACATTTTTGTACCGTCTGGAGTTCCACAAGGAAGTCATTTAGGACCATTACTATTTCTGCTATTTGTCAACGACATACCGAAAATATTTAATGATTCGGCTTGCCTTCTCTTTGCGGACGACCTTAAACTCTTTCGTAAAATTAGCTGTGAGTCCGATTGTTCTCTTCTTTTAGAAGATTTGGCGAGACTTGAATGTTGGTGCCAACGGAATTATCTTTTTCTTAACATTTCTAAATGTCAAGTTTTGTCGTGTTTCAGGAATTATAATCCAATATTGTTTGATTACAAAATCAAAAACGTTAGTCTTGAGCGTGTGAGTACAAAGAAAGATTTAGGAATTATTTTAGATACGAACTTGTCATTCATTCCTCACTACGATTATATGGTAAACAAAGCTAACCAAATGCTTGGCTTTATCAAAAGAAATACTAAAGAGTTCTCAGATCCGTACACCCTAAAATCACTTTATAATTCTCTAGTAAGATCGGTTTTGGAATACTGCTGCATAATTTGGAATCCCTACTACAATAATTCATTAGATAGGATTGAGAAAGTACAGAGGAATTTCACAAGATATGCTTTCTACAAGTTAAATTGGAGGATTCCACGGCCATCTTATGTTAGTAGATGTTTGTTATTTGGGATGCAATCTCTTAAGGACCGCAGGATTTTCTTTTCCGTGATGTTTATCAGGGATATTATAACGTATCATATTAACTGTCCTCCGTTGTTTTCATTGGTTACTGGGGGAAATGCGCCTTCAAGAACTACACGTTGCCGATTTCTAATTTATGAACAGTTTCATCGTTGTAATTATGGCCGTAACGAGCCTGTATCCCGTTGCATCAGGGAAGCAAATTTAATTTGTAATAGACTTGACTTTTTTTCTAATTGCTCGAGAGACGTCTTTAAATCCCTTGCATTAAATATTATTCAATCAAATCTTACAAATAGCACTTAAAAATGTTTTTATTGTATACAAAATTATTTATATTCTTTTTTTCGAATGTATTTTCTTTGTATTTGTATATACCCACCAACGGTTAAATTTTGTAGTTATCTTAGTCTAAGAGAATGTTATATTCAAATTGATGAAATAAAACTAAAACTAAAACTAAAACTAAAACTAAGTATACTCTTGGAGGATTTGTCAGTTCCTCGCAAGAGGCAGTACCTCTGAAAAAAACATTTCTGTTTTTAGGTGGCAGCGGCTGGGAATCGAACCCAGACCTTTGGCATGACAGTCCTACGCACTAACCATCATGCCACGAGGTACTACATATACTATTTAAGAAACCGGTTTAAAATAAAACTAAATTTAAAAATCTAGTTCTAAAGCTATTCATAAAAACCTATTTTTGGTATATTAAATTTTCCAAAAAAAATAGTATTGTTTTTAAAACCCAAAATTTAAAAATCTGGTATGCAAAATTATTAAAATTGTAAAGGAGCTTTCGCATAGAAAAATTTTTTAAGAAACTTTACAAAATCATATTTTCCCAAAAGCGGCTACATAATTTTTCTTAAACAAAATTCTCTAAATTTTTTTTGGTAGCAGCTACTTTTGGACTGAAAACCATAAAAAAAATGGTTATAAATGGTACACCAAAGAACCATTTTTTTTGTTTTCTATATTCTTCAAATTGTTTTTTTTTCTGATTCCAATAATTGTTTTATACAGAAGCTCCTAAATAATATATATTTTTTCTTACCAACATTTTGAAAAAAAATTTTTTTTGATTTTTAAAATTAAATATTTTGAAAACTTCATGGTCGATTTTAATAAAACTCGGTGTTAAATAGTTTTTTAATACTCTAAGGAATTTCAAGAAAAATTTTATGTTTATGAAAAAATAAGGGTACCTTCCAAACAAATGTTAAGAAAACGTTGAGGAAAATATTTTTTTTCTTAAAAACGGCTCCTGCTATTTTGATGAAACTTTTTCTGTATGCTAAAATTAGTACGAAATACAACTAAAATTTTTAAAAAATTCCCATATAGGAACTATAAATAGTACCTTTCATAGAACGTTTTTTTTTTAAATTTGAATTTTCTCAAATATATAGTATAGGTTTAGGGTTGGGATATGATTGGCGTTAAGTCACGATAATGGGCAAATTTTAAATTTTGACGATACCGAGATACTTATCAAAGGATTGTTTGGTTTTGTATCGTGGTCAGCTTCAGTTATAGTCATCATTGAAACTTTTAATGATTGATTTTGAAATGTTTACAAAGCAAAATTATTGTTTATTTTGATTTGAAATCTGTTCTTTACTAGAAATATTTATTAAGTCTTGAGCTTCGTTTTTCCATCAAAATAATAAATGAGTTTGCTTCCTAAATGCCTCAAAATTAAAGGAAAACATTTTCAATGGTGAAACTGGTGCCTAAGCCTGAAGGTCGAACTAGAGAGTCGAGCTCGTAGTAGGTATAGACGTTTTTTTAAAACTCATTTTTTTAAAATATTGTTTTCAAAAGTATAACCAATTGTTCATGATGCATTTATTTTTTCCATTCCACTAATTTCTAATAAAGTATTATTTTAATTTTAATTTTTTGACGCAGACTAATACGTATTATTTCCGCTTTTGTAATTATTCCAACTCATAACGCATATTTATGACAAATAATTTGGTTTTTATCAAATTCAGAAAGTCATGTTAAAAGTATATCTGAAATTATTTATTGAAATATTTTTTAAGCTCTTACTACAATTGCGTCTTGGCTAAGGGATCTTATTTAGGTTTTTTTTCTGCACAAACGACCTAGTCAAAGTTCAAAAAGAACTGAGCTTTTGGGATTACAATGTTGCGAGTAATTTAACCTTATAATTTTAATCTTGAGGAAGAGTTACGTGACAAACTTTGTTTTATTTAAGATAAATACATGAATTTTTCGTGAAGAATTGGAATCACCCTATTTATATTTAAAAGACCAGAAGAAAAATTTTAAAATGAATCACAAATATCTCGAAATTCATCATTTCTTCGTGGAGTAAATAAAATCAGTCAGTTAGTTCCATTCGTTGAAGACGTTCAACTTTCTTTACTGAGATAGTTTAATTTCGGATTTCAAAATTTGTGCTTTTAATTGAATTTGCTTTTTGAAATAGATATACCTTCAAGATGGTTAAAATGAGATACATCTGGTGTTGTATGGCAATTTTGGATGTTTCCAGAGTTATTGGATTTTTAAGTGCTGTCTCATCGCTTCTGCAATCGATGCTGTGTTTAATGATACTACTGAGTATTTATATGAATGATAAAATTGATCACGTGATTATAATTTCTAAAGGTTATAACTTTTACACATTTAAACGATTCTTTTAAAATAATACTTTTTATACTTAAAATTGTTATTTTTTCAGATATTTTCATTATAACCTATTCGAAACTTGCTGTCTTTGGTGTTGACGTTATTATGTGCATAATACTTATGATCGGAGTTTTTCGGGTTAAAGTATTGGTTACCAAACTGTTTATTGTTTTTGTTTTATAATGAAAAAGGCTTTTTGTTTTTTTAGAAAAACCGATATATGATGTTGCCTTGGCTTATTTACAGAGGGATTATTCTATTGTTAGCAGTTCCTTATACTTTTTATTTTCTAGTAATTAATATTAAAAATGGTGATTCAAGGGAAATTTTTGAAGCTGCAATTTTAATGATTCTTATTTGTGAGTACAGTGCTTTTTTATTGTTAAAATGTCAAAATTAGTAACTTAAATTTTGTTAACATAGATATCGCATGTTGGGCTTGGATAACGATTTATTGTATTTTTCGATTTCATTTCAATGCAGCAGTTGAAAAGGCTAGGTCAACATTAGTAAGGCCTTTATCAGAAGCAGAACGAATAGAATTGACATCTATTTATATAAAAAAAGTGTTTCGCTAATATTTAATAATTAATTTTAATAAAATCCTTAATTTAAACATAATTTTATATCTTTTGTAAATTATAATTTTGTAAAGTTTAATTTATTTCAACTCAAAAGTACAATAAAAAATAAAATTATTTACTTTAATTCAATAATCTAAAACTACCCATATGTATATACTCGTATAGGAACATATGTATTTCTGAAACATGTTCTTGTTCACAAATGAAACAACTAATTCTTAAATGATGCGAATATCAAATTAACTTGGCACATATATAATACTTAAGAAACAATTTTTTATGTAACTTTCACTTGAGCTAAAACTTATATTAATTATTCCTTTAAGTGCTTGCCCATCTAAATGTTTAAATATTTCTTCTAGGTAATCGGTGAATATTGCCACTTTCTCTTTGTCACTTTTAGCCCATTCGTTTTTCTTCGTGGGTGGCACAATTTTGGGGCCGAATCACCGCATCAGTTATCGATTAATACGTGACTGAATTATGTGAGTTTGGCATTACCGCTCATGTTTCGAGTAATCAAGTATACCAAAATTTGAAGTGATTACTCAGTTATTCGATCACCGCCCAAGAAAAAGTGCCAAATTGATTTTGAAATATTGTCCAAAAATAATTTTTATCATCCAAAAGCAAAGAAGAAAGTGAAAATATGGACCAAAACTACTTTCTGACCCAATATTTAAATCAAAATATCAGCCAAGACATCAAAGGACAGATACCAGCACCCTACTGAGTATATCCAGAATCTCTACACTCATCGACAACAGTTAAGGAAACGTCTTCAGAGGATCCACTAGTGCGAACTTAGCACAACAAACAGCAACTACCAGACAATATGGAGCAAACTAAATTAAGTCAATATAATGTTGCGGAACTCCAATTCCCATCAAACCTGGACCTGACCTTCAAAAACATCAACAAACTGATTGGGAAAACTACACCGATGCCTGAAACCATTATCACCAACAATGGAGAAATCACAACGACGCATTTGCTGAGGCATTTGCTGAATATTTCAAAGGACACTTCACTCCCAACCCATCCACAGGTCCAGTCTTCCTTGAAGTGAAGGATTCCATCCATATAACCCTGGCATAAATCCAGCGAGTGACCCTGTTGACAGCCGAAACCTGAGCACCAGCGAAGAAATAGTTGAAATAATCAGCAGCTGCAGGTCGAAAAAGTGAACATGACCAGATGGAATATCCAACTTCATTATAAAGAGGATGTCTGAGACAGTTTTGATCCTTCTTACCATCATTCAGGACAACTGTGTCAACAACTACATACTTCCCATAAAAATGGAAAACAGTGAAGATCGTGGCGATCCCGAAGAAATATATCACGAAAATGATCTCCAACAACAAGCTCTTGGAAGAGCTGATACTATGGAAACTGAAGAAGCTTTGCAGCAACAACAACTTAATTCCTGATAGGCAGTTTGGCTTTTGAGAGAAGCATTCAACACTACACCCACTCCAGAAGTTCCAGAATGACATCACTATAGCCCTCAACAGCAATTGGGAAATTGCTCATCAGTTGTCAAGAACACTAAAGTCGGAGTCGCACAAGATTCCAAACTTGGCCCCTTCCTCTACAGTCTGATGACATCAGATTAACCCGTCCCAACTGGCAATGAAACTTGCTGTTTGCTGATGACTCGCTTACATACGCTACCTCAATGTCACTACTAATCGCAGTCCGGATAGTAGAGGCTCACATCAACAAACTCTGCAATTTCTACAAAAAATGGGGCATCAAAATTAACTCAGGAAAATAGGAGCTTATCTACTTCAGGAGACCCCGTGACGGCGGAAGTCATTAAGCAGTCGCTTGCAGAGACCTAGTTCTCAAGCCTCCAGATGGAAAATCACCAAAAGTGAGGAACCGAAATACAACAACCTAATGGTGTTCCTTTGGGCGTTGTTTCCAAATCAATTTGGGCGCATCTTCCTTGGGCTCTATTTCTTAAAGCGATTTTAAGAAATTTGGTAAAAATTGTTGAAAAAAAAAAAAAATTGTAAAGGTTCAGAGACTCTAAAATTCTCTTAAGCTGTTTGTATAAATTCACCTTGATCTTGAATGTGTTTTTCATATTTATTTATCTCTTATTATTACTATCTACTATAGGAACATAAATCTACATATTTATAATTTAAGGAATTAACTTCTCAAAACCAGCATTTCATAGCTCTTGATTTTGACTTCCTTTCCACCATATGCAATGTATACGCAGTATTCTCCAGGATGAACTTTGCCCGGAGTCAATGAGCCATGATGATGGCCACGTCCTATATAGAGTGGGGCACCAAGCCGACTTATTCCAGTTGATACAGCTCCGGCTGGAATATTATCTCCTGAATGCTCACCCTCTACCCAACTATATCCATCACCAACCAAGACTTCGAAATTGTCTTTGAATATATCATGGCCATCGCGACTAACGTAAACACTTCCAGCTTTGGGAACCACCTTGGCGGGGAGGTTCTCACCTTCGTGGTAAGCGCGACCGACATAGATGGGTGATTTATCACTGTCCTCGCCAGCTAAAACCGCATTGGGTGGAATTTGATGCAAAGTACCGGGTACCCAAATGGGTGTTGGATCAGAAATTAACACTTCATATTGATCCAAACGGTTTTCTTCTCCACCATAGGGAATGTACAAACAATGATGAGCAGGATGAATTTTACCAACGGTCTCACTTCCTTCCCAGTTACCACGCCCAATATAGAGGGGCTCACCGTCGACGGTGCTACCTGCTTGGACAGCATTATGGGGTACCATGTCTGGGGAACATGGAACAAATCTGTAGTTTTGGCCAACTAAGATTTCATAGTCGTTCTTAGTGATTTCACGGCCACCCCAACTGACATAAGCACAATGATTGTTGGGAACTACTTTTGCTGGAAGATTATCACCTTCGTGGAAGGCACGGCCAACATAAATGGGTGATCCATCAGAATCGAAGCCTCCTTGAACAGCAAATGGCGGTATTGGTGAATCTGATGTTGAATGAATCCAATTATGTTCTGAAATAGAAAAAAGATAATAAATTTAAAAAGATTCAGGGTTCTCTAACAGTTGAAGAAGAAATATTTGTTGAAGTCAACAGGTATTGAAGCTATCAGTGGTATTTGTTATTTTAAATGTTTTTCCTTACCCATTGTTACTGTTTTAATTTGTTTCTAAAAAAAGTCTTTAAATGTTGTTTACTGTCCTTAATATCGACTTATTCACGTAGAACTATGGAGTTTTCGGAATCGGACCTCAATATATAGCTTAAAGTTCAGGCGGTAATAAATGCCAAATATGCTGATAAGATCCGAGATATGATTTTGATGAATTATTTGTTTAGTAAATCACCAAATAGAGTTGAAATCAAAATATGATTCATCTACAAAAATATAACAGATAAAGAATAGGCAGGTAAAGGTATTAGGAAAAAAAACAAGATAAACTAAATTGCATTGCTTGTGAGTATGCCCAATTCGGTATAATTTTGGCGATAAGACTTTTGGCAAAGGCCTAAAATGCAGCAAGCATTATTGCGATTATATTTAAAACTAAAATTTTAATCAAGATCGTTAGGTAGATCAGTTTTCAAGAAAATTTGAAGAAAAAAAAATATTAAGAAGATATTCTAAGACCTATTTCACAATGCACCTGTACTTTATTTTGATATTTTGAAGCCGTGTGAACTATGCCTAAGTTCTTCTCCAAACCTTAACCGCGGCGGCGTCGTATCAAATCATACTTCATTTAAACAATGTCTAAAATAGGCTGAATTGTTTACTTACTTAAGTCCTCCAACCAGTTAGGTCCATGAGCATAGGGCCTCCACTACTTCTACGTCCCATTATGTCGTGTGTGGAGATGTACTTCAGCTCTCTCTAATTCTTCTGCAGTTGTGCTGATCGACCGTTATGTACTGCTATAGTTCAGCCCACTCATCTGCCTCGCTTTGTAATAGGGTTCCATTGCAACAATTTGACTTGCAATGCACTCCCGACCTTTTCGAAGCGTATGTCCAATCCACTGTCACGTTTTCGTGTTAGAGAGTCGATGATTTCCTGACCTGCCCTCGCATGAAATTCATCATCACTGGAGATACGGTTAAGTGAGAAAAACCTCGCAATGTTTCGCAGACATCTATTATACACGAGCATTGGCAGCTTTCTTGTGATAATGGTTGTTATTTCCCAAGTGTTGCACCCATAAAAAGAATGGATTCAACTCTAGAGCGAAACAGTCGAAGCTTTGGATTTCAAATCCTCTGAAAACCTTCCTTTATTTAGAACGTGACACAGCAGGTGAAGTGGTGAACGATATTCAAAGCACCGTCTGATGATGTCGGCAAGTTTTGTTGATGGGGTACACGGAGGAATATCCAGTCATGCGCCAAGCATGTTTTAGAGGTGGTTTTATTCGCTCCAGTACGATTTTTGATATTGTCTTGGCTACAGCAAGCAGCACTCGTCTCCCTTCTTTGGGGGCTTGACAATCGTTCTCTTTCTCCACTTTTCGGGAAAGCTCTCTGTGTCCCAAGTTTTCTAAATAAGTGGGTGCAGGAGCTCATTTTATGTTCTTGGCACTGCTCGTAAGAGTTCTGTGGGAATACCGTCAAATCCAACCACTTTATTTTTCTTCAGTGCTTTAATTGTGGTTAAAATTACGTCGCTAATGTGGGGAAGATACATTGGGTATTCGTGAATTTGTAACTACGGACGGGCAATTGGGTGTTTGGTTGACTTCACTCGTTAAATCGCGATTTAAAATTGCAGAAAAGTGCTCCTTCCGCCTTTTGAGCTGGTCCTCATCTGAAACTAGAAGTGATCCGTCTATGTCCTTTACTAGGTGTTGCTCTTTTGTAAATTTTTTAGACGTTGATACTGTCACACCTACTTGCGGCCTCTTCTGCTTCCGTTTTCAATGCGTTAATATAGTTACGGTAAACTTTTCTCATCTTCAGGCGATACTGAAACTGCCATGCGAACTATGAGCTGCCTTTTTTCTTCAATCGTAGCCCAAGTTTCTTTGGAAGGCCAGACAGCGATTCTTCCTTGCGACCAACTGGCTATACTTTCTGCAACGGATATGAAAACCTATTTCACAGCACACATATGGAGGTGGGTTCCGTGCTACTGGTCACTCTCATTTCTTGTGAAAGGTGGTCCCCTAGTTGTTTGGTGGACTGCGGGATCTTTAATTCTATCGGTATTCAACTTGGGCATTCGTGTGTTTTCTTGGAATCTCTGAACTGCAGCTGTGCGTAATCTTTCGGTAGCAACCATCAGATGGTGGGCCTGGGTCATTCCCATATCCAAAACCTACATCTCTTCTGTTTCGAACGTTTTGGGAAACGGCTTCAAAATCGACAACTGATTGTGAAGAGATCAATTTGGTTAGAAGTTGCTTGTCTGTCCATTGACAACCAAATGATTTTGTGGCAAGTGTTTTTCTCAAATATGGCCCCCCTATTACAAGGTGGTTCCATAACATTCCTGAGCCCTGTCATTGTAATTGTCAACCTTGGCATTTAAGTCTTCCATAGCCACTATGATGCTGTCCCTCGGTGTTCTATCATAAGCAGCAACCAGTAAGTTCATCTTCTCCTCGACAGAAAAGAGTTCCGTCGGGGCATAATACTGTACGATGGTGACGTGACGTACTCTAGCTCGGACCTAGCTTAAGGCTTCCAGGAAGAAGTTGGAAAGCCAAAACCAGATTCACGATAAGTTTTAGGTGCCTTTTCGGAGTACAGTAATACAGTGTTACGAGTTGGAGACTTTATCTTTCCCTAGCAGAACAGTCTTATTTCAATAATCTCTACGATGTTCATCTTACACCGCATGTATTCTTTTTCTAGCTAAAGGATGGCATTTTGAGAACCTTCACTTCAGTTGTTAGGAAGTGTCTTCACATGCTAGAAACCAATCTTTGCCTGGGCACAATATCCTACAATGCCTTTCGCTCTTGTAATTAGCTTTTTTACGTATATAGGGATACGGATAAAGTTGCCCGGGGACCACCACGAGGGGGAAAAACAAGCACTTCACCGTGACTAATTTGTACGCTACTGACCCAGACCAAGTACTGAGCAATCAATAGTTTCCCGATCAGGCAGGTTGCATGTCGCCCAGTTTGATCAAAATTTTAAGGCCGATTTAAAAACAAAATGATTTTGGTGGCGCAACAGCTCATGAAGAACCAGGGCCTAATGACTTATAACTCTCAACCATTCCTATGTGCGTGTGTTGTTGGCAGGAATGGAGGGGACCTACAATTGTTTGCCAAGCCCGAACGGCTAGATGAGAAGCACTAATTCATGACAAGTATACTTTTGGAGGATTTGTCAGTTCCTCGCAAGAGGCAGTACCTGGGGAAAAACATTTCTGTTTTTTAGATGGCAGCGGCTGGGAATCAAACGTAGACCTTCGGCGGTGATAATCCAACGCACTAACTACGAGTATCATGCCAAGAGGTACTACTATTTTTTTTACGAATGCATAATTTACCATATAGTACCGTAAGTTAATATAGCAACACACGAGTTACATAAGATGTTTTTATTTATTTTTCTTTCCCTTTTTTATTATAAAATATGCAATTAAAATTTCCAATCTATAAATTCGATTTGTAATCAAGAACAATCTAATTTTTGATAAGAATCCTTGATTAACTTATTTGTATATGTATTTTCTTACAAACAAACTTAAGAAAAGGTGTAATCTACGAATTTAAAAATATTTCTGACCTGAGCTCATTTTTTATTTACCAAAACAATTTATGTACATAATTTTTATAAACTCTAGCAAAATAATATTGAATGTACACAAAAATGTTTTAAATTATTTTTCAATCAATTGTCCCGTTTTGGCTTTCCAAATATGGTAATGCCGGGTGAAAATGATTGCTCTTCCACCTTCCTTTGTATTTCTTTGTAGAAGGAATAGATTCAAATCCAGGACCATATAAACAAATTTATGAAATAAATTAAAATATAAATAACACTTAATTTGTGCTCAATAATGTTTATAGGAAAAACATCATAAAGTTTTTTGTATTATGCATTTATTTGAATTATTGCCATATTATTCCAATAACCCCTTCAATTTGAATATTCATAACTTACCAATAAGGAATGAGTAAACCTAAACAAATAGAAAAAGTATTCGATTACCTCGGAATATTGCTTAACCCAAAATAATAAAAATAGCTAGTAGATAGGGCTGGCCACGATACCAGAAAAATCTCGGTATCGTTTGGTATCGGTGTCAGAAACCGAAGCGATACCGAGACGATATCGTAATTTTGGGATCGAAATTTACTGATACTTTCGGTAGTATCGTTTGGTATCGGGATAAAAATAGATTTTTGAATATTAAGACTAATTTCTTACAAATAATCAATTGTTTCAATTGGTTTCTTGGAAATGGCTCTTACAGTTTTAATTACACTTTCTTAATTTTTTCTCTTTAGTAGGGAGAAGTTTTAAGCAATTATTTGAATTAGAGCCACTCACTTCCACACCCATTTTTCTTTTGCTTTGTTTCTCTGAAACCAATTATTTGGATGAAATTTTCATACTTGTTTTTGTAAGCTGGAGAAGTGACGTTAGTCTAACAACTGCTACTGCATCGCATATTTTTTTTTTTATGTCTTGGTTTCTCGGAAACGGCCTTAATGATTTTTTAGCAGCATTTTTATCCTGCCTTGATTATTTACGCAGAATTTATATTTAGGATAACTAATCTGAGCTTTACTTAAAGACATGGTAAAACAAGCCCTTTAAAATTGTTAAGACAATAAAAACATACTTTAGTTTAAAAATTGTCTTTCATTTATAATGGATATTTTTTACATACAGTGATACTTTTTATTATATCTTTAAAAAACCAAGCGAGTAGCTTAACTACAATGATCAGGAACATGTATAGCCAAGTAGTGCACTTTATTTTTGTGACTGAGACCAGACGAGACCGATAACGAGACGAGACTTTGTTGTACCAAACGAGACTGAGTTATAGGAGACCGATACCGAGACGATACTGAAATTGTTCAATTTTGACGATAACGAGACCATACTTTAAAAGTATCATTGGTTTGGAATGGCGGCAGGCCCTATTTAAGGCAATTTTTGGCATTTTCAAAAAAATTTATTTTTCGTCAAAAATTAAAAGTAGTGGCAAGCACACAACAAACACTACTCCTTAAATTATCGTTATTGCTCCTTGTCGGCAATCCATACGAGGGGCAATTTTTTATTTTCACAGAACATTTACGGCAGTTATTTGACCACAACAAATGGTTTAAAAAATAATTTTGTGCCAAAAATAATAAGTGCCAAATTTACGTGACGAGTCAATTAAGTCTCAAAGTGACATTTAGTGGGACAAATTCCAACATAAAGTTTTTTGATGGGTTTTGGCTCTATTGGGTGTTGTCTGCATGAGAAGAAAAGGCAAAATCGGACTCCTTTTTTTAAAATGGCTGTTGGTTACCCTATGGTTATCAGAAAAAAGTCTGCAAATTTGTTAATTTTTATCGTAGAACAATGATTTTTATATACAATCAAGGGTTTTTAGAGTCGAAGTTCGAAGAATTCATTTAAAAAAATAAATTATGTCTATGGGGCCGAAAAGTGGCATATTTTTAGACATGTCTTTTTTGGGTGCTTTCCGTCTTAAAAAAGAAGTTCCAAGCAATAAAAACTGAAAACAAATGCAGTAAACCAAATATTATAAGAACTGCTTCGTTTTTTATTCTTTATTAAGTATAAATTGTAACAAAAAAACATTTGCATTAAAACTTGCTTAGTTGACTATCACTTCAAAATTTATTTTCTGGGTTGCTTGGTATTGAAAAATGGAAAAATACTTCCAATGCATTTAAGTTTTTATTTTGGTAGATCAAATTCTGAGTTTATTTAGTCATAATTTTTAACAAAAAAATAGTATATGCAACTAATCGGGCATGGTTGTACATACAGTGACTCGGGTTTTTGATCAAATGGTAAGCAGACCGTTAAACTTTTAACTTTTGACTATAATTTTTTTATTTGCTAAGACTTTTCATGAAATTTTAAACTTAATAATATAGACAAGTACGTAGGTCGAGTAAAGAAACATTTTATCTCTACATTTTTTTTCTCAAGACAAATTTTGAAGGTGTAGAGATAAAACAAAAGCCAAATGAAAACAGATTTTAGGGCAGTTGGTTGACATTTGGACCAAAATAAACTTTTTCCGTCAAATTGTTCTTTTCCTATCTGTGAAGCTATCAATTAAAAAATTCTATGGAATGAAAAAAAGCCCTGCCTAAATCATCATCAGTTTTCTGATTCCAACACGGTTTAACTGGGTTCTGAAATAAATTGAAATTTTGAATAGAAGAAAATATTTTCCGGATCTGTATGTGGCCCTTTTGTACCCTTTCCCATTAGCTACGCCACTGACGAATTTAAAACAGCTGTCCTATATAATCTGTTCTCAATTCTGATGTCAACATTTTCTTTACGCATTTTATATTTTATTTCAGTCATGCGTTGTCAAAACGTCTTAATAATGGAAAGTATGAAACAGGGAGATGATTTTAGTTTATAAAAAGTGAAATAAACATAAAACGCCACAATTTGTCCGGAAAAATAATGATTCGAGCATTCGAAAAATATAGTGGAGACTTGTTTTTGCCTTTTCATGTACAGCGTGTCTCTAATGGTTTACTTGGAATTCAAGCTTCCGATAACTAAAATGTAAGCTAAAAAGCAAGCCTCTAAAATCTAAAAAAATGACAAACTCCAAATTTTTTCGCCACAGTTTGAAGACAACTCTTTCTATAGATAAATCGCCAAAACGCGATGTTTTAGCTCGTCTAGAGAACTAATTTTAAACTTTTTTCACGTCGAAATTTGTAGATTTTTCAATTAAAATTTGTTGCTCAAAAATCAATATTGTGGCGTTTATAGACAGTGAATTTGAATTTCAAATAAAAAACGATCCGTAAACGCCACAAAATAAATTTTTGAGCAACAAATTTTCATTCAAAAATCTACAAATTTCGACGTAAAAATTTTTGTTAAATTATTCTTTTTTTTAATTTTGACCGTTACATAGATGGGGGGTGAAGTTTTATTTTTGCCGGAAATTGAATACAAAGAAAACCAAGTGAGCTACAAAATCGCGGTTTGGTGATTAATCGAGTAAGAGGTGTTTTCATATTAAGGCGAAAAAAATTTCAGATTTTGTCATTTTCTTAGATTTTAGAGGCTTGATTTTAAGCTTACTTTTTAGCTAGCGGGAACTTGAACACTTAATAAACTGTTAGAGCTACGGATTTTTGGTTTGAGCAACAAATAAGCATGAAGAAAGCTATAGTTTTGAGCATTGACAAAATAACGCTTTTCGGATTTTCATCCGCTAACTTCAGTCATATTTTAGCGGAATTTTGAATATTTGAAAAACCGTTAGAGCTACAAAGTATGGGTTTGAGCAACAAATTAGCATTGAATTTGCTACAAATTCAGATATCAAAATTATTTTATTCCGCCACAAAGTGTCGGCCAAGATAAGGGTAGTGGTTTTGGGTACACAAAAAAAATGTTATGAGAAATTTACACCTCAAATGTACGTGATTGCTCCTCGAGGAAACCCTTAGAAGTGGTTATATGTCTGTTTTCATGGCATGTTTACGGTTGTAATTCGGCAACAACTGGTATTTTAAAAAACATTTTTGATCAAAAAACTTTTAAAAATATGCATGCCAAAATTAACGTGAGTGCCCCTGGTGGGCAAACCAACCGAGCAGCAATTTTTTATTTTTATAGAATATATACGGCAGTCATTCGAAAATTAATTGCGTCTCAAAAATTAATTTTTAGCTAAAACTAAAAAGTGTCATCACACTTAAACAAATTCCATTTTTTTTTATTTCACTGTTTTTTAACTTTAATTTATTTAATAGCAACAAATGTCTTATCTTTCCCTATACCTAATAATTAATTAATAATTACTAAAGTTTCTGCAGTTTTACCAAAAAAAAGAAGAAAAAGCCTAGTGACATTGATTTATTGGTTAAAATTTTAAATTAAATTTTTCCTAAAAAACAAAAAAAAATTAACATTGATAAAATTTGTTTACACTTTGATATCTTAGTGAACAATATCTTATCAGGGCTAGATTCACTTTAACTAAACATATTTTTTTCTAGGTATTTTCTCTATAAATCATGTTCTTATTTTAACCCACTCCCGGTGATTTACCCTCTCTACCTTCGATATTATCAATTTGCTTATCAGAGTATTTCGTTCGAGCTGAATTTTTGTTTTTATAACGGATCACCATTCAATTTAAACTTTATTCATCAATATAAGTTCTGTGAAGGAACATAATCAAAAGCACAAGACTGATTTAGTGCAAAAAAAGTGAAACAAAGTATAGCAGCTAGTCAATAGAAACTTACATAATTAACGTTAAATTATTAAATCAAAAAATATAATATAAAATGGGTAAGGATTAATTTTTGATTAAATATCCTTTTGACTTCCATCTAACCCGAAAAAAAATCTCTTTCTATAGAGCACCAATGGATTCAATTGTTAGCATATTCATCTATCCCACCATTTGCCGTTGTAGGCGGACACGATTGTGATGGTGCGACAATTTACGTAGGGCGTGCCTATCACGAGGGTGACCATTTGCCTGCAAAAATAATTCCTAGCAAACAGAATGCATATGTATGCTGGGGTGGTCGTGAAATTACCAAAAGTCACTATGAAATCCTTACCGGCAATCACTACAGATGGATTCCATGTGCTGCTGGTTCGGTTCCACCAAATGCTGTTCTTGCTGGCAACACCGTTACTGGTGAGCCACTCTACATTGGACGTGGTCATTGGCAGGGAAGTTTGACAGTTGGTAAAATTCATCCCTCTCATCATTGTTTGTATATACCCTTTGGTGGGGAGGAACAACGTTTAGACAGCTATGAAGTTCTAACCTACGATATGCCACATCACGGCGGCTTTGGTGGTCATCATCATCAAGCACCACCACCATCAGCTCCAGTCGTTGTAGTTTGTCCTTCAGCTTATGATGCTAACATTTGGGTACCGGGTTCATTGAGTCAAATGCCACCCGGTGCAGTTGTTGCGGGTCATGACACCGATGGATCAACAATTTACGTTGGACGAGCCTACCATGATGGTGAAAACCTTCCAGCCAAAGTAGTTCCCTCTAAAGGATCTGTCTACGTTAGCTGGGGTGGTCGTGATTTTTTTAAAGATAATTTTGAAGTCTTAACTGGCTATGGCTATCATTGGATATCCGGACGTCATTCTGGAGATATTCCATCAGCAGCTGTGTCAACTGGACGAACTCGAAATGGCCAGCCTGTCTATGTGGGACGTGGTCATCATCATAATTCTCTTACTCCGGGCAAGGTGCATCCATTTGAATATTGTGTTTACATTCCCTACGGTGGCAAAGAAGTTAAAATAAATAGTTACGAAATTCTTGTTAAGAGCAGTTAATGACGTCAGTAAAATACTTTCATCATAGAATTTGGTAGTTAAAATGTGATCAAAACAGAGATAAGCCAGAAATACAAAATTACTTAAACTTTTAATTTAAATCTACTGTTTTTATTTGTATTGAGCCGGGAGATAGGTGACTGAGGCAACAAAAGCGTACGCAGGATTTCAGTTAAGGCGGGCGAACTATTCCCGGCAACCTCCTTCGAATTCAAAAATCAGTACAGAGATCTTGCTTTAAAATTCTTTCAAAAGAAAATAAATTGTCTTATACATGAATTGTATTGTGATTAGGGGGGAAAGCACTCTTACCAGCCCGCCTTGCGGCAAATGGTAAAATTTCAAAAAAGTTCCGACAGAGCTGAATTGTGGTTGAGAGCTTTGTTTTGAAATCTTAAAAATTACCTTAAATTTGGGTCAGGGCAAACATTCTAGAGGGGTTTGAGGGATTTCCAAGAAAAAAGTTGTCTGCATTGTTCAACTTGGGACGCCTTTTGTCGTAAATATTGAAGAACAAAACTCGCAAACTTGCAAATTTTACGAATATTTTTTATTTTATTTCCTTATAATGAAACATGTGCTTTTTTCGATCAGTTTGTGCTGTCATACTCCAAGAAGATTAAAAAAAAATCGCATATGCAAATGCAACAGTTATGAATTCTTTTTTGAAAGTACTTTTATTTTAAAATATAAATGGCGCTGTTTTCTGCTCAGTTTGTGATGCCATAATATGCCGAAGAGAATAAAGAAACGCGTTGCATTTGCTACTTTTACGACCAAAAAAACAATTTTGTGGAGCGTGAAATAAGCACCGCCATTTTTGATTTTCAAAAAAAGTTGTGCTGTTTTGTGATCTATACTACTTGAGCTGCCTTGTTGCCTTACAAAACTATTTTTTGGCAAATCAAAAATTATGACGCTAATTTCACACAATTGGTTTTTGATTCCAAAAATTTCAAATACGCGGTTTTTTATCCGTGTGTAGGTAATTAAACCTTCAAAAGACTCTATGATGTCCAGAAAACGCATGTTTAAGGGAGAACTGTGTGCAGTTAGAACTGGGGCTGGGTGCACAAACGAACCCAATCGGCCCCAACACCCTATGATTTCATTTATGGATTTCTAGAGGACTTTTTATTTTTGAGGTTTGCTATAAAAAAAGAAGTCGAATATCGAATAAAACCCCTAACATTTTGAGGTAGGGGTTCTGACACTCACAGCCACACAGGTTCAAGGGAGAATGAAGTTTTTGTTGCATTAAAAGCATCTCAACTTCCCGATTACTGAGCTGAAACTTATCTAGCACTTAGAGCACGTGGAGCAAACTCAGAGAAACCCCTTTTTTCTATACAAATATTTTAACATAGCATTGGGTGGTGGTAGGCTTCACGGCTTGGCGCCTATTCATTCAACGCACCAAGTTGGAAGGCTTAGTTCTTTGTAAGTGGATTTAGGGCCAGTTTGTTCACAATGAGTTAAATCTGTAAAAAATTGTTCACAGGCTCTGGCTAAATGGGTCTTGTCAAACAATATTATATTTATTAGCGATGTAGATAGTGAAAAACTCAAACTATAGACCAAAATTGTGGTTACCAAGCTCATTCGTATTAAAGAAGATTATAGATGCCTGAGAAAACTAGCCCTTAGAATAGCAAAAATCTTTTAATAACTGACGCACTGACTGACTAACTGACTGACTATGCAACGCTGGAAAATATTTTGAATATAACAAAAGTTGCCCAAACGATTCCAGATGGCAAACGCGTTTGCGGAAAGTGACAGTCGATTTTATAAAAGATAGATGTTGAGTAGACGCACCATTGGTTAAAATCTCAGTGTTGCCACTTTTTGGGAAAATAATTTTTTTTTATGTCAAACGGAACACGAACAAAATTGCAAAAATGTCTCCAGATGACAAATCCGTTTTGGAAAAATAATGCTTGATTTCTAAGAAGATATTTGTTGAGCACCTATATAGCACCTTCGAGTAAAATGTCAGTGTTGCCACTTGTCGGGAAACAAGTTTTTATATGCAAAATTTAGGTGAAATTTCCTTTTTTTGGTATTTATTAATATTTTGAACATACAAAGATTGGTGGAAACGCTTCCAGATACCAAACGCGTATTAGGAAAGTAACATTTGATATCTTAAAAGATAGGGACATTGTTTTGATTTAAAATTCTATTCCTCTTCAACAAAAATTGATGAATTGATAAACATGTCTATACTTTAATACGAAGAATTTCTTATCAGGGTTAGATTCACTTCAACTTAACATATTTTTTTCTAATTATTTTCGTTATAAAAAATTGTTTTTATTATAACTAAGCAAGGTAACTTAGCCTCACGCCCTTCGATATTATCAATTTACTTATCAGTATTTTGTTTAAGCAGACATTTTGTTATTATAACGGATCACCATTCAATTTAAACTTTATTCATCAATTATAGTTCTGCAAAGTAACATAACCAAGAGCACAAGACTGATACAGTAAAAAAAGTGAAAAAACATAGCAGCTAATCAATAGAATCAAATCAAATAAAAATATACTAAATGGGTAAGGATTGATTTTTGGTTCAAAGTAGTCGTCCAGTCGTTGTAGTTTGCCCTACAGCTTCTGATATTCACAGTTGGTCGCCGGGTTCATGGAATTACACTCCACCGGATGCAGTCATTGCTGGTCATGACACAGATGGATCTACAATTTACGTTGGAAGAGCTTTCCATGATGGCGAACACCTACCAGCCAAAGTAATTCCCTCCAAAGGATCCGTCTATGTTAGCTGGGGTGGTCATGATATTTTCAAAGATAATTTTGAAGTCTTAACTGGCTATGGCTATCATTGGATATCCGGACGTCATTCTGGAGATATTCCATCGGCAGCTGTATCAACTGGACGAACTCGAAATGGCCAGCCTGTGTATGTGGGACGTGGTCATCATCATAATTCTCTTACTCCGGGCAAGGTGCATCCATTTGAATATTGTGTTTACATTCCCTACGGTGGCAAAGAAGTTAAAATAAATAGTTACGAAATTCTTGTTAAGAGCAGTTAATGCCGACAGTAAAATACTTTCGTCATAGAATTTGGTACTTAAAATGTGATCAAAACAGAGATAAGCCAGAAATACAAAATTACTTAAATTTTTAATTTAAATATACTTTTTTATTTGTTTTGAGCCGGGAGATAAGTGACTGAGGCAACAAAAGCGTACGGAGGATTTCAGTTAAGGGGGGCGAACTAATCCAGGATTTCGTTTAGGGAGGGGGGGGGGTCAACCTCCTTCAAATTCAAGAATCAGTACAGAGATCTTGCTTTAAAATTGATTCAAAAGAAAATAAATTGCCTTATACATGAATTGAATTGTGATTAGGGGGAAAAGCACCTGCCCCTCCCTGCGGAAAATGGTAAAATTAAGAAAAAATTCCTACAAAGCTGAATTGTGAATGAGAGCTTTGTTTTGACATCTTGAAAAGTACCTTAAATTTGGGCAAACATTTAAGAGGGGTTTGAGGGATGTGCATTGAAAAAGTTGTCTGCATTGTTCAACTTGGGACGCCTTTTGTCGTAAATATTGAAGAACAAAACTCGCAAACTTGCAAATTTTACGAATATTTTTTATTTTATTTCCTTATAATGAAACATGTGCTTTTTTCGATCAGTTTGTGCTGTCATACTCCAAGAAGATTAAAAAAAAATCGCATATGCAAATGCAACTTTATCGGCCGAAAAACAGTTATGAACTCTTTTTTGAAAGTACTTTTATTTTAAAATATAAATTGCGCTGTTTTCTGCTCAGTTTGTGATGCCATAATATGCCGAAGAGAATAAAAGAACGCGTTGCATTTGCTACTTTTACGACCAAAAAAACAATTTTGTGGAGCGTGAAATAAGCTTTTTTGATTTTCAAAAAAAGTTGTGCTGTTTTGTGATCTATACTATTTGAGCTGCCTTGTTGCCTTACAAAACAATCTTTTGGCAAATCAAAAATTATGACGCTTATTTCATGCAATTGTTTTTTGGTTCCAAAAGTTGCAAATATGCGGTTTTTATCCGTGTGTAGGTAATAAAACCTTCAAAAGACTCTATGCACGCATGCTCAAGGGAGAACTGTGTGAAGTTAGAACTGGTGCTGGGTGCACAAACGAACCCAATCGGCCCCAACACCCTATGATTTCATTTGTGGATTTCTAGAGGACTTTTTTATTTTTGAGGTTTGCTATAAAAAAAGAAAAGTCGAATATCGAATAAAAAACCCAAACATTTTGAGGCAGGGGTTCTGACACACACAGCTGAAGTTTTTATTGCATTAAAAGCATCTCAACTTCCCGATTGCTGAGCTGAAACTTATCTAGCACTTAGAGCACGTGGAGCAAACTCAGAGAACCCCCTATTTTAAAGACAACATTGGGTGGTGGTAGGCTTCACGGCTTGGCGCCTATTCATTCAACGCACCAAGTTGGAAGGCTTAGTTCTTTGTAAGTGGATTTAGGGCCAGTTTGTTCACAATGGGTTAAATCTGTAAAAAATTGTTCACAGGCTCTGGCTAAATGGGTCTTGTCAAACAATATTTGATTTATTAGCGATTTATATAGTGAAAAACTCAAACTATAGACCAAAATTGTGGTTACCAAGCTCATTCGTATATTAAAGAAGATTATAGATGCCTGAAAAAACTAGCCCTTAGAATAGCAAAAATCTTTCAATAACTGACTGACTATGCAACGCTGGAAAATATTTTGAGTATAACAAAAATTGCCCAAACGATTCCAAAGGGCAAACGCGTTTGCGGAAAGTGACAGTCGATTTTATAAAAGATAGATGTTGAGTAGACGCACCATTGGTTAAAATCTCAGTGTTGCCACTTTTTGGGAAAATAATTTTTTTTTATGTCAAACGGAACACGAACAAAATTGCAAAAATGTCTCCAGATGACAAATCCGTTTTTGAAAAATAATGCTTAATTTCTAAGAAGATATTTGTTTAGCACCTATAGCAGATAGCACTTTCAAGTATAATGTCAGTGTTACCACTTTTCGGGAAAAAAAGTTGTGTATACAAAATTTAGGTGAAAGTTCCATTTTTTGGTAATTATTAATATTTTGAACATACACAAAGTTGCGGAAATGCTTCCAGATGCCAAACCCCTATTAGGAAAATAACAGTTGATATCTTATCTTGTTTTGATTTAAAATTCTATTCCTCTTCAAAAAAAATTGATGAATTGATAAACATGTCTATACTTTAATACTAAGAATTTCTTATCAGGGTTATATTCACTTCAACTAAACATATTTTTTTCTAATTATTTTCGTTATAAAACATGTTTTTATTTTAGCTCAGCCCGGTAATTTACCCTCACGCCCTTCGATATTATCAATTTTCCTATCAGTATTTCGTTCAGTATTTCGCAGACATTTTGTTATTATAACGGATCACCATTCAATTTAAACTTTATTCATCAATTATAGTTCTACGAAGGAACATAATCAGAAGCACAAGACTGATTCAGTAAAAAAAGAGAAAAAACATAGCAGCTAATCAATAGAATCTTACAAAAATTACGTAAAGTTTTTACAAAATAAAAAAAAAATATATAAAATGGGTAAGGATTGATTTTTGGTTCAAAGTAGTCGTCCAGTCGTTGTAGTTTGCCCTACAGCTTCTGATATTCACAGTTGGTCGCCGGGTTCATGGAATTACACTCCACCGGATGCAGTCATTGCTGGTCATGACACAGATGGATCTACAATTTACGTTGGAAGAGCTTTCCATGATGGCGAACATCTACCAGCCAAAGTAATTCCCTCCAAAGGATCTGTCTATGTTAGCTGGGGTGGTCATGATATTTTCAAAGATAATTTTGAAGTCTTAACTGGTCATGGCTATCATTGGATACCAGGACATCATTATGGAGAAATGCCATCGACAGCTGTGTCAACTGGACGAACTCGAAATGACTATCCAGTCTATGTGGGACGTGGTCATCACAATGACTCTCTAACTCCGGGAAAGGTGTATCCATTTGAGTACTATGTTTACATTGCATACGGGGGAAAGGAAATTAAGATTAGAGATTATGAAATTCTAGTTAAGACCGATTATTAATGACAATACGACTGTTACCTGTGTACACACATTTTTTTTTTAAATAAATGACATGAAAGAATTTTGGCACTTGAGGTTTGATCAAAACAAGGATAAATATACAAAATATTAAAGTAACTAAACTTATAATTTAAATGTGTTGTTTTTATTTGTATACTAAGCCGGAAGACAGCTAGTGCAGTTTAAATGCTGATAAAATAGTTGGACAGTTAATATTTGTGAATTAAATTTCTCAAGATAAATTATCAGTTTTAATGGCGAGATTGAGGGTCAATTAAAGAGCCATCTCATATGTGTATTGCTGTATTTCTCGCTATTGGCAATGAATAATTTTATCTAAGCCTTGAACCATTAAAGAAGGTTCTCGTCCCAATAAAAAAAATAAAATAAACAGACTCAGCTAAAGTCACGTAGCGTTATTCTCATGAAGCTATTATATCGTCCAATTTAATCTCATCTATTTCGATATTTTCGAAGAAATATTCAATGCTCCTTATCCATCATTGGTTATTAAATGTTAGATAAGCCTTCAAGTTTCATATTAAAAAAAATAAATAAAAATAAAGTACAGGGTGTCCACCGGGAAGGTATACTACTTTGTTTTGCCGCCATTTTGGTAAACATTAGTCTTGACAGTTCATATTTGGGAGTCGTGAAGTAGACTCGTGGTAAATTTATAATCGAAAAATATTCGAGAAACCAACGTCTTTTAATCGTTAGAACATTTCATCAAAATCAATCATCGATTACTGTGACGATAGAAAGTTACGTGAAATTTTTGGGAGAAACATTTTGTTTTTTTTGAAAAATTTTCATAATGCGTCATCACGTTTTCAATAATGAAAGGTTGATTTAAAGTTGCATTTTTTCTTCACTAAATTTTTGGCAGCTGAAAATTATAGTTTATTCTTCATTATAGCTGAGAGAACTTGTTGCCTTTAGAGTCAACTTATTAACTAGTCTTTAATTACATTGGTCAATAATAGCTGATTATATTTTTGTCATTGTTGTACAAATTTGTTTTCTCCTTAATTTATATTCCTCAACATTTTTTCCATCACAAAAAATCAATATCCAAAAAATTGAGCAGTGTAAATCCAGACTTGCCAATACATATAATAATGTAAAAATAGAGAAAGCGCTCGATTAAGAGAAAAATTTAAAGAAAAGAGTTGGGGTATTATCTTTTCTTATCAAATTAATTCCCTCCACCTGCTTAACCATTTTCTCAATGAATCATGTTTTATTTTTGATTTAACTGATGAACAATCAAAGAGTTAAAAAAAAAAACCGAATCAAATCAATTTCCTTATCAGTTGTTTTGTTTTTGTTTCTAGCAGTGTGAGGTTTCTTGTTAACTTTTATATCAAGTTTCATTTAAACCAACTTCAGTGATAAACAACAATTACTAGAGGAAAGACAAACAAAAAGATCGAAAACTCTTTCATAGAGAAATTTATTTAGAGGGCGGTTTTACTAATTTGATATTGCTATATCGATCAAAAATATTTTTCTTAAACTTTGAATTAATCAATAACAAAAGGATTACACAAAATGGGTAAGGAAATAAAATAAATATATAAATATCTCTGCTTTTGTCGGCTTTTAACTATTTTTTCTCGCTTGCAAAATAAAATTATTTTTTACTTCAACATTACCTATTTGTATATGACAATACGCGATTACTCAAAGTTATTATCAGGTGTTGTGACATGAATTAAGTGACTAAAAGCTGATAAGATAAAAAATGTGACTATGCACTTGTATGGATAAATGTTGTTGTTTTTTTTTGTTTTTTGCATTTTGCAAAATTATCTTCTTTCTCTTTGAATATATGTATTAAAAAATAAATGATTCATATTGATAGCTAAAGGCATTGAAACAAACAAAATAGTGTGTCTATCGAATTCTAATTCGGTCTTTTTACAGGAGCTGATATTTCATTGCAAAGGCCAGGATGTGTTCTTCAACCAAGTAGGTTTAACATAGAAATGAAAAATTGTTTTTATAATTTGTATTTATTTTTTGAAAAATAAAACCAATATTAGGCATAAGGCACTCCGAATGGTCACACAACCTTTTGCATTAAAAGCTCTATATATTTGGCTAAGTCAGAATATTAACTTTTTTGTTTTACCTAAAAGCATACTTGAGCTTTTGTGATTTCTGATTTAGACCTATTTGCTGATAGGAAGCTTAAATATTGTTAAACGCTTATATGAAACTTTGTATATACCTTCAACGTTATAAGCATTTTTTAAATTATTATCTCTTATTTTTATGTGATTCAGTAAAGGGTTATTTGTTTAATTTTAAAAACGGAGTAGTATGTGGGGTGAATTTTAATTATTTAATATTCATTCTTGGTTGAAAAATACATACGATGTTTACCGTATTTTTAAAGTTATACAACTTTTTCCTAAAAATTCACTTATTTTTTCGCTCAATTAAAGTGTGACTAAATTAGGTACGAGTACAAATAAACAAATTAAAATTAAAACTTTCAAAAAATTGTAGAAAATACCAAAAAATGGGTGGCACAGTTCTGTCTGTCTCTCTGTATGTCTGTTCGTCTACAGCCTTAACGGCCCGATCGATTTTCTTCAAACTTGCTACATAGTGGTTTTCGGTGATTACGCCCACACTTTTTTTCTTTTTCATTTTATTTTAGAACCAAATATAACGGTACCTGCCATACAATTCTTTTTTAAGCAATTTTACATAATCGTATTTTTCTCAAAAACAGCTTGACAACATTTCTTAAAAAAAATTCAGTAAATTACTTTTAGTAAAGGCTTCCTTTTGTGTGATAAACCATTTAAAAAAATGGTTATTAATGGTACTTCCCCAAAGAACCATATTTTTTAGTTTTCGATTTTCTTCAAAACAGTATGACTGATTTCAATAATTTTTATACAGAGTCTTCCATAAACTAAAAATATTTTTGTGTGCTTAAATTAAAAAAATAAACTTTTTGGATTTTTAAAAATTGTTTCAATTTTTTTTTGAAAGTCAAATATTTCGAAAACGATATGATCGGTTTTCTTGAAACTCCATGCTTAAAAGTTTTTAGTTTTTTTCTAAAATACTTTCGGACAAAATTTTACATAAATAAGAAAATAACGGTACCTTCCATACAAAAGTAAAAAAACCGATAAGGAAAATATTTTTTTCTCAAAAACAACTACTACGATTTTGATTAAATTTTTTCCATAAACTAAAATTAATATGATCGTCTACAAAAAATTATAAAATTTTGGACTTAGCAACTATTAGTAGTACCTGTCGAAGAACTTTTTTTTTTTATTTTGAATTTTCTCACTATCGGCTGAACGGATTTAAATACTCAATTTGATATAAGAAAACCCAAATCAGTACTAATTGAAAGAGTTTTTTCTTTTTGATTTTGGGCTTTTCTTGGAATTTAATTCTGCTGGCCCCACAAATATTTATAACCAAGTTTTTTCGATTTCAAAGAGATGGGGTTAGTTTTGCAAAATTTTACTTTATAAATTCTGCTTCTCCTAATTTTGATTTTTTAAATTCTTTTTTCTGCCATTCTCAATTATTTAATTATTTTCCTAATATTAAAATATGAAATATTTTTATTTATTTAAAAAATTATTATCAGTTACCTATTTGAAAAAAAAATTGAATAAACAGGATTTTATTGTTTAAAATTGTAAATTACAGAATTTTGAAAGATACAATTTTTAAAAGCGGAATTTTAACAGAAAAAACTGAAAAAGGTAGAATTTTTAAAGGTATATATTATACCTTTTCGTTGAAAAGCTGAATTTTGGAACCAGAATTTTGTCCACTCTCATATTGAATATGTTGTCACTCGTGTGCACTAGAAATATTTTGTATGGATTTTTTTGTGCACGCTTAAAACAATATTAAGTCATCTAAAAATTGTACATAATGTATCTCTCATATTTTTCTAGTTCGAAGATAGTTTTGAGTTACACTATTTCGTTTTGTTTCTTATCCAAAATAATCAATACAAAATCGGAGGAGATAATTGCCTTCTTAATCGGTCAAAAATTATGGTAGGTACCTACTTAAGTAGTTATGATGGAGTACGATTTTAACTTGAATTTTGTTTCGTCATTATATTCGAATAATTTCGTCTGTAATTTTTTTTTGTATTCCCTTCTATTCGAAAAATATGAGCACGAGGAATATACCGATTCATTTTAAACTTATTTGACTCCGTGTATACTTCGTTGACTCATGAACAAATACGGTTCTATCGAGATTACTGGGTTATTGAAAGAATTAGCTTGCTAAAGTTGTTAGAAAAACCGTTGCAGCCGTTTCTGAGAAACCAATTACAAGGATTGTTTATTTGTAGAAATTCAATAATTTTATATTTTTGACAACACCAAACGATACCACCAAGAGTCTCTGTAAATAAATAGCATTCCAAAAAAGTTTGGCATCGCATCGGTATCGTCTCTGTAGTTTCACTTTCACATGTTTTTTTGCCTGTTATTGTCTCGGTATTGTTTTGGTTTCTAATACCGATACCAAACGATATAGATACTTTTCTGGTATCGTAGCCAGTACTTACAGCTACAGCGTTTAGAAAAAGCAATATTTTTCTTCAACACCTCATTGTCATCTCTGCTCTTTTGGTTACTTCATATTGAGAAGTTTGACAGAAGTTCATTTTTTTTAGATATAGGATTTTTTTTAAAGGAAATATTCGAAAAAGTTGGAGAATTCTCAATATAAACTAAATAGTTCGATATTTGAATATATTTTTTCATCAATAAAAAATTTGTCTTCATAACTTATATTTTTGTCGCAACCAGTAATACATTATGTATATGCACCTACCTATTTCATAGAATATTATAGAATGTTAAGAAAATTCCCTATAAAATACCATACCACCATTTTATAGGCCTTTTTCTTTTTTAGGCCTGAGAAATCGGTGTTAGCTCTGGGCCGAGTATGATCAGAGCTTTTTGATATATGCACGGCTGTTCTGACATTCGATGGAATTGAATCCGTAGTCCAAATGGAATGAAAACGGAAAACAAAAAAAATACCCAAACTGAAAAAAATCAACAAAGTTGTAGATTTTACATCCGTTCGTTGTGCCACTTTTTTGACATTTTCAATTCTGGTATCTTTTGACCCTTTTGACGGTGTTCACATTGGACTGACTCCTCCAACTTTTTTTGATGTCTCTGTACTTTATCTCACTCCTACTTTATGGTGAGAAAGGAATGGCCGATTTTTTTAATTTTTTGAAAATGTATGGACTTTTTTTTGACGTTTTCCTTTGTGACAACTGCTTTTTCTCTCTGTACTTATTCCTTGGCAAACAAATCCTAGAGAATTTAATGTTATTTAATTTGAAAAGATTTTAAACAAGTAAAAGTTTTGGAATGAAAACAAAATTAGTTAATACATTAATGAGTTCAGATTTGTGTTTTCTTTCAACGACTTCGCAACGTCAAAGTGAGTCTTTTGTGTTCACATTATATAGGAAATATATAGGAAAGTCACTATAGTTTTGAAATACATTTAAGCACTGAACTGTCATACGCAGTTCGATATAAATCGGTGCGTTCAACGCACCAAAATTTAGTACTGATTTTTAATTTTTATCTGACAGATGGCCAATCAGAAACTTGAAAAATTTTAACTAGAATTATTTCAGAATTTGATTTTAAGGCAAGAGTGAGTTTGCCTGCCGAATGGTGCTAAACGCTGAGAGTTTTGCACCATTTGCTGGGTATTTTTAAAAATTTTTTAAACAGAAACACAAATCCTTTCTGACAGCTCAGTACTATGCTTGGAGGTAAAACATAAAAACATCTTATTAAATATTACTCGTAGAAGGACGATGTTGCGTTTTTAGCACAAATTTTAGCCTTTTTTTGAATCGTGATTATTTTTTGATTTTTGGCGGAATATATATTATACAGTATTCCCCGTTTAATTGCACTTCACTTAATTGATTTTCTCCCTCGATCGACTGCAGCTATTGGAAATGAAAGTAGGATTTTGTCTGCAGCCTATTTTTAAATATTTCCAATTTGGAAAATATTTCAATGAACCGTTAATAGATGGCTCACTAGAAATTTTAAATTGAAATAAAAAAATTTGATTCAGAAGGTTTCTGGAAGACCAAAGGAAAAATTCATGCAAGTAAAGATAGTTGTTGGATCTTCAAAATTTAATTTCTGTCAATAGTGGATAAGAACATTCCGTTAGCCCTTTAAAACACGATTCTTCTACTGTTAGTTGAGTCGTGGCAACCTTCACTTCTGCTGATTACAGGGAGTTTCCATGAGGCGCAAATCATCTAATTACTTGTTTTCATTACAAATTATTCTTTTTCATAAAATTTTCAACCCCTCATCCAATCAAAAACTAATTTCAATTATTTTTTTTAGAACACAGATGGGTACACTCAGCTCCACATGCCCCACTTCCACCATTTGCAGTTGTGGGTGGACATGATTGTGATGGATCACCAATCTATGTTGGCCGTTCGTATCACGAAGGTGACAATTTGCCAGCAAAAGTGATTCCAAGCAAACACACTGCCTATGTGTGCTGGGGTGGCAGTGAAATTACCAAGAATCACTATGAAATCCTCACTGGCAATCACTACAGATGGATTCCATGTGCTGCTGGTTCGGTTCCACCAAATGCTGTTCTTGCTGGCAACACCGTCACTGGTGAGCCACTCTACATAGGCCGTGGTCATTGGGAAGGAAGTTTGACAGTTGGTAAAATTCATCCCTCTCACCATTGTCTCTATATACCGTTCGGAGGTGAAGAGCGTCGTTTAGACTGCTATGAAGTTCTAACCTACGAAACAATGCATTCTTGGACACAAGCTACACCGAGTTATATTCCGCCGAGTGCAGTTGTTGCTGGCCATGACACCGATGGATCGATAATTTATGTCGGACGAGCATACAATGATGGTGAGAACCTTCCAGCCAAAGTTATTCCTAACAAAGGTAGTGCATACGTTAGCTGGGGTGGATATGAGATATTTAAGAATCAATTCGAGGTCTTGACTGGTCATGGGTACACCTGGGTACCGGTTCACCATGGAGTTATTCCATCGGGTGCTGTATCGACTGGTCGAACTCGAAATGGTGAACTTGTTTATGTAGGGCGTGCACACTATCATGGCTCGTTGACTCCGGGCAAGGTGCATCCTTATGAAAATTGCATTTACATTCCATACGGTGGAAAAGAGCATATCATCAGGACCTATGAAGTGCTTGTCAAGACGTGGTAGTAGTGCCAGGACAATATATTTGTGATTATGATCTTAAATGTCAGTCCGTAAATAAACTGAATTTTAAATTCTGGATTTGTGTTTATTTTGTGTGATAAATGCGCTACCAATGTTGATAATTTAACATCAGGAAACTTGGGTTTTATAAATAATATTTTTTGATTTCAGGACAAAGCTGGGTCTCAACTTCAGCACACGCACCTATGCCTCCACTGGCCGTTGTCGGCGGTCATGACGTCGATGGATCTACCATCTATGTTGGTCGATCATTCCATGAAGGGGATATGTTGGCTGCAAAAGTGATACCGTCTAAGAGAACAGCATATGTCAGCTGGCATGGTCAAGAAATTCCCAAGACACACTTTGAAGTTCTTTGTGGACCCCATTATGTATGGCGTCCGTGTTATGACCATGTGATCCCACACAATGCCGTCGAGTGTGGTCGAACCCAATCCGGTCAGAGGATCATTGTTGGGCGGGGACATTATGAGGGCAGCTTGACAGTGGGTAAGGTGATGACAGTTCATCGAGCTCTGTTCATACCATTCGGTGGAATGGAACGCCGACTGGAAAGCTATGAAATTTTGGTGAGAGAGGCACCCGTTGTAGGCCCAACTTGGGTTTCCGCCACCGGATGTGGTGTTCCTGCGAATGCTGTCCATGCTGGCCACGATACTGACATGGCGACCATCTATGTCGGACGAGCCTATCACAATGGAGACCTCATCCCGGCAAAAGTTATCCCGAACAAGGATTGTGCATACATTTGCCATGGTGGTTGTGAAATTGTCAAAGATCACTTTGAGGTGCTCACTGGCTTCGGCTATCGATGGGTTTCTGCAGCCGATGGATATGTGCCACCTGGAGCGGTGGAAGGTGGTCGAACAGTTCAGGGTGAACCACTGTTCATAGGAAGAGCTAACTACTGTGGAAGTCTGACGCCGGGAAAAATACAAAAATCCCATGGCTGCTTGTATATTCCATTTGCGGGGCAGGAGAGACGTGTGGTCGCTTATGAGGTTCTCGTTGGCAATGATTCACCACCAATGCCAGGGGCTTATCCTGTTTTACCACCACCATATACAAGACACGATGATGGTGATCATTTTCATGGCCATCACCACCATCATCCATCACCTTCCCCACCGCCACCATACAATCCAGGATTTAAGATCAAATTTTAAAAGAAACTTCATTTATTTAAATACATTTTTTTACGAAACAGAAATAATTATTCTAATTGTTTATTTTTAAGAAAATTTTAAAGAGGATGTACTTAACTTTTTTTATAATCTAGCAGATTTTTGTTAACAGAAAAATAAAATATAAATAAAAATTAACTCATGCGGAGGGTAAGTCCAATGAAGTGTTATCAATTGAAAACATTAAACTGTCTTTTTATTTTCAAAAAGCAAGTTGTGCTGTTAAATAAATTTCATTCAAATCGGTTTCTTGAGTTTTTAAAATTTGAAGTATTTCACAGAAAAATAAAAATGTTTGTGAACAAAATGTCATTTCTGTATTTTGTCATGTAAAGATATAAATCCGAAAACGTCAAATCAGCAACAGAAGACTTTTGTAGATTCCATTTAAGAACATTTTGCAAATGCACTTTTTACGCAGATGACATTTTCGAACACGGTCTAGAACTTTGATTCTTGTAGAAACACGGAAAACACAATACATGGTATTGGATATCATATGGTGCTGCTATAATTGTGAAGACACACGTTTCGATTAGTTTTGTTTACTTTGTCTTCGTAAAGTGCCTTTCACATGAGCAAATAGCGAAGTACGAATTGCGAATGGTCACGAATTTTGACATTTCTTTCACATGAGCGGCTGCCAACAGACGCGAATAGTCATAAAAAAACAGTAAAATGGGTGCTGATAAAATTTGAGTTTAAATTCGAGTGAATTTTTCATTCGCAGATTTGTGGAATGCGTCCAGATGTTGTGGATTGCGAATAAGTGTTTGACAACTCACAGAAAATATCTCGTTGGAACCATATAAAATATAAAATGTAACAATTTAAACTAAACTAAGGCCGTGTTTTCTTTTAAAAGCTGTAAATAGGATGGTTTATTCAGTTTGTAGAAAAGTAAAAACAAGAATTTGTTGATATTTGAGCTTAGAATTGCCTAAAAAAATTTATTCGCAGTTCATGACTCATGTGAAAGGCACTAAAATATGGCTTAAGTCCTCTTATGAGCGCACTGTGGTAAACTGACATCTAGTGGAGTAGGAATATCATAAACAGAGAAAGATGATAAGTTCATCATCGGTGGGTTTTTTGTTCCCCATTTGGTAATACAGAAAGCTACTTTTCGTTGGCTTATGACATTAGCTTCAGTGTAATTCCGACAGTTATAGTTCTACTTTAAGTTTAATAGATTCGTCCTATTCATTATCTCAAAAGCGGCTCCAGCGATTTTGGTAAGAAATCGTTGTATTATTGTAGGTACATATATGTTGCACATTTTGATAAATTTTTGTTTACCAAAAACTTTTACCAACGATACCTCTCATATCTTTTCTTATTTTTGATTTTCTCATTAATGGCTCAACCGATTTTAATAAAAAATTTTATGAAAAAGCTTCTTAAAAGTGTCTATAATACTGCAAATTTGAAAAATATTAACTTAGGATTTTTAAAAAAATACAATTTTTTCAAAAATAAGTTCAACTAGGTTGCCACAGAAAAAACCCTAAACGGAGTTTTGTCGGTAATTGTTTATTCTCTCAGTTGTAATTTTATGAAATTTATAAGTAAGTTTAGTCCATAAGTGAATAACTTCCAAAAAAAACATTTTTGCATCATTGTTTGCATTTTTTCCACGCTGCGTTACGAAATTAGCCTAAAAATGGAAAATAATTATTTTTGGATGCAAATACAATTTGTATGCAAATAATGCCTTGAGGTGAATATATTTTTTTTTTAGTGTAGGCCAACTACAAAAAAAAATATTTTATTCACCTCACTTTTTTTCGCATGCAAAAGAATTGCCGGTGTATTGTTTTGCATGGCATCAATGGTTTTTTTTTGCATGAAACTGTATTAATCATGCAAACAATTAATTTTGCGTTTCACCTCAATTATTTTTGAAAATTTGAATACATTTTTGTTTGACCGAGTGCAACTGTGAACTAGGCTTTTACGTCAGTATTATTTACTCGTCAAATCCAGATTAAAACTTAAATCCAGATTAAAAGTAATTTAAATCCAAAAGTTAAATCCAATTCCATATTATTCACTTAAATTCAATTTTTAAATCCAATCCTGATTAATCCAATTGGATTTAAACTGCCCTCCGGAGGTCAGTTTAAGTTGTTTAATTCAGATTAAAGCCCTAACTACAAAAGCCAAAAAAGTGAAAAAGTACAAAAGTGAAAATTTTCAAACTCATTTTGGTATAGTATTTCTCACTGGAAAACTTATAAAAATAATGCAGAATGCTTAAAGGAAAAAAATTCTATATTCTTTTTCATAAAACAATTGCTCTAGCAGGAAAAAATATTTTCACTTTTGGAATTTTGCAAATAGTGGCGAATGTAGTTAAGGCTTACAACAGAATTTTATATTACCTATTCACTTTTTCTTGAAATTTCAAACCGAAAATTTTTCAAACCTAGTTGAAGTAAAAATTTGCGATACGTTTCTTACGTTGTTTTTCCAAATCGAGTTGGCTAACTCGGTTTGGTATTAAAAGGACGGCGACGAACGACTATTGTTTCGGTGTAGTCTTTTGCTGATCTCTCGCCACGCCATGGTCTTGCAAATGTACTTTTCAGTATCATATATCATTAAGCACGTCTCGCTGTGGTCTCGCTATACCCACTTACACGTGTTCTCGCTATGGCCTCGCCGTGACATTTATACGTGGTTCTTGGCATTGAGCATGTTTTGCCATTGTTTCGCTTTAGTCTCACTATAGTCTCGGCAAGCATTTTTTTATTAAAATTAAACTTCAAAGAGGTTAAAAAGTCCAAACATGGTTTTCAGTGTCGTGTTCCAAGAGTTCGGCTTATGTGGTTTCACCGTGCCCACACACGGCTATCTGAGTTGTGGTTTTCTCGCTTTGGTCTCGCCATGACATCTACAGGTTGTTTTTATCATTGTGCAAGTTTTATTCAATTTACACTTGAAGTCAAAGTATATATTTACATTTTGGTCACTTCTTATAATATTTTGGTCACTTCTTATTAATAATAAATTATTCAACATTTTTTGATCAATCAAAAATCTTTTTAATAAGTATTAATTTTTGAAATTTTGTTGCATAAGATAAGACCTTTCCCAGTTCAACTATAGTTAAATAATGCAACAGATACCTGGAACGTTGGAACAGTGGACTATCCCTTTAAGGGGGGTTTTTAAGAAAATCATACATTTAACATCCACGAATAAAATATTTTAATAAAGTTTTGTGTACACGTACATGCTTAGGTACATTGTACCTACTTAAATAATTATAATATTTAATTCTGCGTATTGAAACATGCTATATGGGGATTTTATCGTTGCAAAAATCTGTATAGCTCACGGACCTAATTTGAATTCATAAAAAATCAATATCGACAGCGAAAAATACTTAATAATTAATTTTCAATAATAGTTTCATTAGATTTTCGATAGAGAAAAGATGCTTTCAATTTGATCAACAGGAGAGCGGTAGTTGATTAATTTTTTTTTTATATTTGAGCTCGAATAAATTTAGAAACTTCTATTTGCTGAAAAAATAAATAATTTGAATTTGATGTAAGTGATTAACTATTCTTACTATTTTGATAATCTTAAATATTGTCAGGTAATATACATATAAAAACAAGTTTTTGCAAAAAAAAAAAACAAAATTATAAATTCATAAAAAAATGTTACATCGTTGGAATCACGATTTAGCCAACCCTAGTTAGATATTTGTGTTTTTGTTCCGCGTTGTGTCATAATAGTTCAATTATTAATAATTTTTCTCTTTGAGATTTTAAATAAGTATTCCAATAATATGCGGTAATAGTCTTTTAAAAATTAAAATAAGTGTGCATATGCAGTTATACAAAATTTATACACATATAGCCTTATTTATAAAAATTGATCAGATATGTTTCAATTCACAACACAAACTAACTAAAACGCCGATCAGGAGTTACTTCGCGAATTAAAATTTCATATGAATAAAATATAAACTGCTAATCCACGTTAAGTTCAAAATTTTAACAAAAATCTACTACAATCTACAAGAACTCTGCTGTTACCAAAGACTATTTTTTGAACTGCACATATACTTTCTCGCAAAATGTGAACTTTTACACATAAACTCTCTCATTTGAAGTTGTAAGAATCATGTGTGTTACTAGTGTCTGTTTCCTTTATCTCTGGCAACAATGACAGAAGTATTTTTAACTATTTTTAACCTATTTTGTTGAGTTAACCTTGAATTTTGATTAGTTGATAAGATTTGACACTTAACTCAATAATTCGTGTTTTATTTGCGTTTATGAATACCGGTCATATTGTCTGCTTAGAGTGAAAACTAGTCTTAGCTCAATTTTTCATTTTTTCATTTTTTTTTTCGAAATATTCGAAGAGTTTTCTAAGCGTTTGGTTTTTTAATACAAAAAATATTGGAGTCGATAAATTAATTCTTAAATTTTTGTTTTTGATTAATTCGTGTAAATGGTGTAAACGACTGCTTTTAAGTGATCCACCCGGGAAGGTTCAATTTTGGCATACTTTTCCATTCATAGCGGACGCATTGAAAATTGTTTTTTCAAGCAGAGCTTTTCTAATAACGATGCCAAACCTCGGTTGTCACTTTGATTTACTTACAAGCTGATAGGAACAACTAAGGATTAGATTTGCAAAGTAATAGTGAAAGTCAATGCAACATGCACACAAAGAAGCAATTTGTCATTCAGCTACGTCTTTGGTTGATGTTGTAGAATACAACAATAAGAAAATCGTCGGCTTAGAGTGAAAAGCAGGGTACTCCTGTATTGCATTTTTTACAAAAAAAATATTTAAGTAAAAGTGTTCGCATTACTTAAAAAAAACTAAAATAATAACATTAACTATCTTCCTACACTTTTTATAGCTAAATTCAGTGAAATTAAAAAGATTTGACAGACTTTTGTATTTCTTAGCAATTTTTGAAGTGGTCTATAACGATAAAAAATGTGGAGTAAGCTGCTTTTCACTCTAAGTCGACGAAGTGGGGTTTGAAACGTAAAAAAGTTTAATATCTTCATTTGATAATCTCTGCTTCCAAAGCTGCAATTTGCTTGCTTGTTAAGGCAAAAAGGCCTTTCTTTTATCAACTCAAAGGAATATAACTTCTAACTCGCGAACTTGAGTACTCAAACTATTTTTTTTTGCCATTTATTTTTATTGTTTGTCTCTAAGTAGTTTACATCCAATCGTGACACTTTATGTATTTCGAGAGAAGCAAACAAAACATAAAACACTTAAACAAATAAATTCTATGGAATATTATCTAATATGCTCTGTTTCAAGTTAAACTCTGCTTCCAGTAGCGGAACAGTAAGCCTTGGCGCCCTATTCTTACATGAAAATCATATTTCTAAGTATTATTTTCAACTATTAAATTTGTCGAATGAACCATCTTATTTATACCCAAACCTCTTTACAATATTCCTTGAAGTGCATAATGTAAAGAACCTTCAACCTTTCAACTTACTTTTTTTTACGAAAATTGAAAATTCCTTGTAAATATTTTGTTAACCTACCTAAAATGTTTCTTGACAATTTTTCATTATTTTTTAAGACAGCTGGCTTTGGAAACTAATAAGAATTGTATTGATTCCGCTTCGCTCGCGAATATATGGAAATAGTCAATGAATTTTGCAATCGTAACATTCGTGAGAATTTTAAAAATGAGTGGTTCATTCGCCGAATTCGGTATCAGGTAAGAGCTTAAGCCTTTCGAAAATCTGACATTTTTGGATTGACAGGAAAAATATTTTAGAGTATTTTTCTTTTTTAGAATTTTCAAAAAGAAACCAACAGGCTGACCCTTCACCACCTATTTCAAACAAATAGTTTCATGTAAATTAAAAAATAATTGAATTTTGTAAACAAAAAAGTAGGGAAAATTTACTGCCAACTTCTTTAAATTCAAGAAACCCACCTTCTTACTAATTCTTGCTTATAAGTTCCCAAGGCCTTAAGTGATAGATGGATTTGCCTGATTGAAGAGCCAGGCCCTGTCTCTGCTGAGGCTAAAAAGTTGGGTATTTATAGGTACTTAGATTTTAAACATAGATTTTATTCTTCAGTTGTTCTTAACGGCATCAAGTGAAATCATATCTTAATTAACTGTGTTTAGTTACAAATTTACTCAAAGTGTTTGTTTGCAAAAATAGTTTTCAAAAATCAAACATACCACTATCAATTTAACCTTTTCCAAAGTATCCCTAAAGCCTTATTATTATTATAGATGACTGTGAGAAAATATGATATTCAGCTATCGGAAAAGAGGAATCAAATCCACACGAAAGTTGATTCTCATAGAAAATTTAATGATGATTCATCAAAACAATGGTAAAGTAGTATGATTTTTTTGCAACTTAGTATGACGTTTGAAGATTCATTTTATATCACAGCACATCAGGAAGCAATGACCTTTATCAAGAGAGGGCAAGAAGTCTAAACTATTTCCAATTGGTAAGTTTAAATGATTGTTCAATTTATGATGTGAAGCTGAATAAATAATTTTTGGGTAAAGATTCCTATAGTCATTTAGTAGACAAACAACATATTTATTTATGTATATTAAGTGTTCTATTTGGATATTATTTGATTAGGTGTATTTATATCGAAGCCTACGTTATATATACATACAAACGATAAATATACGGTTATATACGGTTCAAAGCTTTAGATTTTTATATTTAACAATTGTATTGGTTTAAACTAGTCAAATTTTTCATAACCGATTACTTAGCTGAAAGAAAAAGGCAATCTTAAACTTCTAAAAATAGCTTTTCAAAATTTGCAAATATTTTTAGTTTAGGTTGGAGTAAAAATCATAGTCAATCGCAAGAAAAAATAGTAAAATTAATAAAAAATCAAGTAATTTTTCGTTCATACTATTCGTCTAAGCTGCATGGTTTTGCTTCAAGCGGAACAACGGAAGAAAAATGCTGTTGTTAAAAATTTGTAGAGTTTTTCTTTGCCAAATATTAGGAATGGTTGTAAGGAACATACATTTTACTTTTCGGGACACTACCTCATAAGCGTTGGGCGCCATTTTTATTAAATAACTCCCTTTATTTTCATACAAAACTTTGAAAATACATAAAATAAAAGCAGTTTCAAAGTATACTTTTTACAACTTTTATGTAAGCAAGTTTTTGCATACGATTGACATTTTTTTCATCAAAAAATAATTTATTTGTCATTTTATCTTGTTTATTAAGCTCATTTAAGAACTTCTAAGCCGTTAGATGTATTAATAAAACACACCAATTATTATTTAACGTCCCTAGAAAAAAATTCTAAATGGCGCCCAACGGAAATAAAGTTAGAATCCAAAAAAAAACATTATTAAGAAAAATTGTTATTTCAAATGTAGATTTCAAGTTAATTATTATATACCTTAGTAAAAAAAATATTGGTATGTATAGAAACATACATAAAACGAAACATCTGCTCAAAACCTTGCTTTTTGAAACAACTGTTTTGATTGGTTTGAACACATAACTAGCACTTATATTTATTGTCATAGCACCTGCTCAGCTTCTTGTATGAATCACATCTGTTCAAAGCTTGTGCTCTATTTTATTTATTTCACCCAATATAACCTAACAGACATTAAAATTGTTTAAAAAATTATTTCTCAAACGTTTTTGTTTATTTTGTAGTATCGATTCTCTACAACCGGCGAGAAGCTTCAAATTGTTTTAGGATTAATACTGTCAACAATGGCTTCTTTCGGAATTCCATATTCACTTGTATATAGTGGTGAATTTCATACGCTATTGATTGAAAGGCACACTCGCGATGGAACATCTTCAGAAACAACGATATTAAAACTATTTGGAGGAGGAAGGATATTGTGTGATGTGTTTTTCATTTTTGTGTGGAATTTTTATGACTT